>JANRGW010031431.1:0-57837 GCA_024733675.1 Psilopsiagon aymara
GCTGCCCCATCCCTGCAGTGCTCAAGGCCAGGTTGGACACAGGGGTTGGAGCAACTGCTCTATGGAAGGTGTCCCTGTCCATGGCAGGGGTTGGAGCTGGAGGAGCTTTAAGGTCCCTTCAACCCAAACCAGTCTGGGATTCTGTGATTCTATAATGGGACAAGTGGAAATTGTTATCTATAGCAAAGCAGCTGCACCTGGGCTTGATCACAGGACTTGTTTTAATATGAAGGCTGCTGTTGATATCACATCACATTCACCCTTCTTTTAAGGTTAGCCTGGCCACTGCTGAATATCTTCTTTTTTTCCTGCTTCAGAATCTTCTGGATACTTGAAATGAAGCAGCTGTGTAGGTAATGTGTGTATCTGTGTGTGCAGATTCTGAGTTAGCAGTAATGGGCAGCTCATTAAGGATTCTTATTTTGAAGCTTATTGACATCTCCCTAGAGATAATCCATCTCTGTCTGCAGTGCCTGGAGGTTTTGCTGGGGCTCTTGAGACTGCTGAGGCACAGCAGATGTAATTGGCGTGATGACTTGGCTGCCCACTGCTCTGTTCTGCTCTCATTAAGGAGCTGAGCAGGCAGCTGACTGCACGGGACTGATGGGTGTCACACCTGCACCAGGCTGAGCTGTGCAGGGAGCCTGGAGAAGGGTCTGGAGGGTGGCAATAATTTGATATTAAAGTCCTGTTTATCAGTGATGAAGGTGCTTATCATCATGCCCCATCCCTGGTAGTGCTCAAGGCCAGGCTGGACAGGGCTTGGAGCAAGCTGATCGAGTGCAAGGTGGCAGGGGGCTGGAACTGGGTGAGCTTTAAGGTCCCTTCCAACCCAAACCAGTCTGGAGTTCCAGGATGCCTTTGCTGTCTCAATAGGGTGGCCTGTAGCAACTGCTGCCCTCAGCTGTGGAGGAGATGAAGGCACATTGGCCTATTTTGTATCAGTAACTGTTCACAAGGCTTTGGGATTTTTAACATGCCACTTGAAGGCTTTATAGCTACAGTGCTTGTAATTACTTCCATATGTCATGATAGTAGTTCAATATGATTCTGTCTTCTTGGGCTAGTGGGTTGTTTGAGCAGGGTCTGCGTGGCTGCTCTGATTTACCCTGCTCAGGTTCTCTGGCTTTTTATTTACTCTCTGCCTCTTGAAATTGGGTTCTGTTCCAAAACAGGCTATAAAAAATAGCCTCATTACATTTCCCTGTTTACTGTGTCTCAGTGACTTCCCGTTTGGATGTGCTGAGCCTTACAAAGGGAAAAAAGGTGCTCTGTCTTGTGAGCCCTTTGCAAATAGGAGCTGGTTGCAGGCTTTCCTCCCAGCCCCCTTCCTGCCTCCTGCACCTCAAAGAGCGCCCTAAAACCTGGTGTGAGCCAGAGGCAGTACCCTCTTTTTAGCTGTTTGGCGAAGCTGCAAGTTCTAACTGAACCTGCAGCTCCTATGTATCCTGTTGGGCAGGAGAAGGCAGAAGGTGTCGGATGGATCCTACTGGCTCTGCCAAGAAGCATGGAAAGCAGTGAAAACTTTTTGCTTTCCCCCTGGAATGATTGATGAGAGTTAAATACCTGCATTAAGTACCCACCAGGAACACTCTCGGATTAATAGGTGCCTTTAAAACATGAAGCCAAAAAAGCAGGCAATTTGGTTGCTTTTCAAGTTGGGACCAGTCTCGGAAGCTGCCTTCTATCTCAGCAGCATGTTGATGAGCTGTAAGCAATGCTCAGCTTGTCCCTCCTTCGTGGTGGCCGTCCTTGCGCTGGGTGAGGAATTGGGGCTGCAGAAATTGAGGCTGAATGAAGCAGGATGTGAACTGGGGCTGTGGTTACATCGAGGGGGAGGGGTGCTGAAAATCCCCACCTTGCCCCTGCCCATCACCCTGAGTCATGGCTCCCGGGTGTGGAGCCCCTGGCCCATGGGCTTTTTGTTCTCTCCAGCTCACATGGAGCCAGAAGGGACCTGGTTTTGGCACCAAGGGGAATGTTGCTTCACACTGACCTGAGGGCAAGTTGTTTGGTCTGCTTTTTTGCCCCCTCTTAAAGAGACAAACCTCTTCCTGCAGCTTTGTCCCTTTGCCATTTGACTCTCCCTAAGTCCGTGTTCAGTGGCCTCTGCTCACGCATGTCCCAGGAGCCCAGGCTGGGCTGAGAGCACCAGGGTCCCATTGGCTCAGGTGAGGTTCAGTGAGCTGGGCAGCATCTCTGGATGTGAAGATTCTCTCATTTTTCAAAGCACGGATCCTCTTCCACAGCAGTTTTTTGTTCTCCTGTCCCTTTTTCCCCTCCCTCACACTGCCCTTGGCATCAGCTGGACCCCTTGGGCTCTCTAAGATCCTAAAAGGGTCCCAGCAGCCAGCCCAGCTTTCTGAATCTCCCATCCCACCCAAAGGCTTGCTGGTGCCCCAGCAGGGCAGCCTGCTCTTGTGTTCGTGCAGCGTCCATCTGCCTGCCCAGCTGCCCCTGCAGCATCCCAGCATCTGGGAGGCTCACAGTGCTGCTTCCATGAGCACTGGCCCCAGGTAAAGCCTGGTCCTGGCCCTGCTGCCAGCACTGTCACCCCCAGCTCTACTGTCAGTGTTAGGCTCTGATCCGGGGGTCTCAGCCCCAGGGCTGTGGTCTTGTCACGTCCTGGGGTGGCTCATATGTAACACTCGGCAGCCTCCTGGGCTCCAGGGCCACCCCCATGATGTGTCCTGCTTGTTTGAAAGCTGTGCTATCTGATGCCCCTTTCAGAGGGGAAGAACCTACTTCAGAGTAGCTGTTCATTACTGTCTGCATTTGACAACCTCAGACTCGGTGTCAATGGTGTGACTTCTCCCACTGTTGTATCTCCCATTCATGAAGGAGCCTGGAAAAAGCTCTGTTTCTAATGAAGTGGAGTCTTTCCCCACCCCTTCTGTTTGTTTTGGTTGCAGCTCAGGGCTGTGCTCCATCCACGGTACAACTCAATGAGCCACCCCTCGACATCCATGCTGGTGGTGGTGGTGAGGCAGCGCGGGGGTCTCCTGTCTGGTGCTGTCTGATGCAGGGAGCTGTGTATGGCAGAACTGTGCTGCTCGAGCTCCTCTCCCCAGGTATCCTACACCTCGGTTTATCAGCGAGCTGTGACCGCTGAACCTGTTCCAGGACGTGGGTGTTCTGTAGTGCTGCTGCTCCTGGGGGGATTTGACCTGGATCCTACTCTGGAGTAGCTCAGCCTTGTTGAGTCCAGTCCATGTTCATGCTAACACTTAGCTAAGATGCCCTGACCTGAAAGGTTGCCACAGGGGCACATCTATAACAGGTAATTGGATCATCTGAGTTCTCTTCTGGTGTCAGAGAGCATTCTTTCTCTAGCAACAGCCAGAAGGACTCCACTGTAGGAGGCTGGAAAGCACATGGGTGCAGATGGGTCAGGCTGCTGAGCTGCCTGTAGGCTCAAAGCCCTCTTGCTCGGTAAAACCCCAGTTTTCCTCAGCAGAAGTCACTGAGGAGCAGCAGTTTGTTGGCCATCAAATTCTCAGCCTGTCTGACAGCTCCTGCAGAACGTGCTTTGGAATAACTCCCCTTTTAGGAGCCCTTTTCTTCTGAAGTCCTCAAAGCAGTTGTTGTAACCTGGGGAGGGGGGGCTGCAGCCCTATCCATTCCCGCACACAAGACAGAGGATGCTGCTGCCCACTGTCTCGCTTCCGCCCTCACTGGTGCTGGGGAAGCTCGAGGCGATGTGAAATCTGTTCTTGTTTCGTAACCCGAGGGCCTGCCCTGTCTGGACAGCAGGGATGGAGCCGGAAGGTCCTCCTTTGCCTCCTTGGAAAGGCACCAGCCTGAGTCATATCCTGACTTGCTCTGCTCGTTTGGCTCCTTGCTGGTGTGATCCAGTGAACTCCCCGTCGCAGACTCTGTAGCATTGCCCGTGGTAGAGATCCAGATCTAAATCAGCTTTTATTTGCTATGATGCTGCTTGACATCTCAGGCTTGGATTTGTCAAGCTTGCCAGACCTGGGGAGCATTCCCATCTTGTGGGGTGCCCTGTGCACCCCGGTCAGCAGCAGCCTCTTCTCCATGCTCTATCCCAGGCTGTGCTGATGGGGTGGTGCAGGGAGAGGCTGTCCTTGGAGGTGATGAGAGCAGGGTTGAGCATGGGAGGGATTTGCCCTCGCTGGGGCGTGCATCCCCTGCTTGCAGTGGGCTCCGGCCCATGCCCAGCTCTATCCGGGGCAGCTGCTGGCTCCTGTCTGTACTGGAGCCGCAGCTCTGCTTACAGAGGTTGGGTTTGACAGATGGGGAGGTTGGAAGGTGCCCATAAAGGAAACTTGCTCTTTCTCTTCAAGCATACACTTTAAAACTGATGGAGGGGAGGAGTAAATTGGCTCTTTTGTAGCATTTGTATCTTTTGTTGTGTTTTATAGTGGTTTACAGCTAAATGGAACATCTGGTATTTGAAAGGAGTTGAGGAGGGACAGAGGAGGTTTGTGGATCAAGGAGGGGAGGAGCGGGAGGAGTGATTTGTGTTTACTGCTGCGAACACAGAGCTGTCTGTGAGAGCCGCTGAACTCAGGGGCATGACGGCAGTGTTGGGCTGCGTGGAAAACCCACGTCTGCCCATGCCGGGAGCATCCTGGGGGCTCAGTGCGCTGTGCCCTGCAATGGAGCTGGTGCAACGCGAGAGCTGTGGATAAGATGAGACCATTCCCACGGGAAAGCTCTGTGGCAATACCTGGCACTGGACCCATCAGCATGTCCTTGCTGAGGAGCTGTCCCCTGGGCTGCTCTGAGGGAGATGTCTGTGTAAGCTGGTTTTGCTTTCTAAGACATGCTGTTTGGCTCCTTTGGGTTTGTCAGGTATGCAGAATGTTCACAGCTGAGCTGGGAGCATCCAGGTTCCTGCAGGGATACAGCTTTTCCCTAAAGCAAAGCCCTGCCACTGGGAGGTTGGGCTCATGTCTGTGGCAGAACCACAAGAGTGGGAGGTACAGATGTGTACGTGTGATGGAGGCACAGTAAATAAAATGATATGTTTTGAAGAGCTGGAGGGGGTTAAAGAGTGGAAATCCCAGGCTGAATGGCCTGTCCCCAGGACAGGAAATGTGTGCAGCACTGGGGCAGCTTGTGAGTGTGAGACCTTTGTGTTTCTGGGAAGCACTTTCTCACATGAGCTATCTTCCAGGAAAGTCCCTGGTGAGCCCCAGAGGAGAGGACGCGGCCTCTTGGCGCTGTGCTCCCTTGGATGGGTGGCTTCTCCTGTGTGAAGCTGCAGGAGGAGCAGTGTGGGTGTTGCGCTGGGGCTCGCTGACATTCCCAGGGAGGTGTCCCTGCGCCTCCTGCCCCTGGCATCCCTGTCCCTGGTCACCCAGCACCTTGCAGCGTGGGTCATCTTCTGTTTGTGGAACCAGCTGAGATGTAGGAGAACGCACTACATGAGTGCAAAGAGTTTCATGTGAAACCAGATTTTTTTATGGGCCTTCTCAAGTACCTTAACAATTAATAGATCTGGGCTCTGGCCAGATGGGATCCTGCACATTCATATCACAGTGATGAGGGCTGGGTGCTGGGTTTGGTCTCCAAGTGCTGGAAGTTCTCTAACATGGCAGTTTATTCTCTAGCTTTAACCTGTTCTCATGCATCGGTTCAGCTTTGCTTTCTCCAGTGGTGGGGGAGGGATGTTTGTGCTGGTGGAGCAAGGACGGGCTCTGAGGTACAGCAAACTTGGTCAAATATCCTGAGCTATTGACAGCGAAACCTGTTCCTTGCCCCATGACCTGTGACTGGGAGGTGAGGAACAGCGATGCACACCCAATGCAGCACTCATGGCCATGCAGAGGTTTTGCTCACCCCTTGCCAAAAGGTGTTACAGCCTTTGGTGTGTTGGGGTTGCATGTCCCCAGGCTTTACCCATATGGAGGGGTGCCGCAACGCTTTGTTTTCTTGGGAGTGACAAAGGTTAGAGGTAAATTTCCCTTATATTGATGGCTCAGTTATCTCAGGAGGGATAATGAAAAAGCTTTAATGAAACTACAGTGTCTGCTTGAGAGTGGGGGTTGAGCCAGGTTGTCACAAAAAGCTCTTTCTAATTAGAGATTAAATTCCAGGTTCTTGTCACCCCCCCCTTCCCTCTTAATTATATTTGCCAACGTGTTTAACAGCTTTCCTGTCAGAAAAGAACAACTTATGCAAAGGTCATAAACGATTCTGGCATTAATTACTCCAGGAGCCGCACTGGGCTGCACTGAAGAAATCCACTCCACGGGGAATGTTAAACCTCTCACAGTTGGGTTTGTCGTGTGTGTGTTTGCACACACGCCCCAGCAGAGACAGAGCCCTCTCAAGAAAAGGGAAAGGAGGTTGTTGCATCCACATTTGTGCCTGAGTTTTTGAAAGCAGCTGATTTCCCTGAGCTTTTGGAACAAGGCTGTGACTCACATCCCACTCTTGGACTCTCTATCTTTGTCCTGCGGCGTTTGAGGGTACTTTCATCTATTACCGGTGTGTCACTTCCCTGTGTCCCATCCCAGGTTGCTGCTGGTGCTGAGCTGGAGGAGCAGCGGCTCTGACTGCAGGAGGGCAGAGCCAGTGCTCCTGCGGTGCTGAGCTCCCCCAGCACCAGGTTAATGGGGTTTGTAACCTCTGGGTTTTGGAGCAGCTTAAACATCTGTTCCAAGTGATAATAAAGCAGCGCTGAGGAATTAGCATACAGCTGCCGGGGTGGAGACTGGCTCTATGGAAGAATAAATGAGTTAACTGATGGAGGATGGAGCCTCATTTCATTTTCATAGTTCCTGGTGATTTTGGCAGTGTGGGTAAAATCTGTTCCTTTGCAGCGTGGAGGGATGGTGCTGGGATGTGGGACTCTGATGGACAGTTAAGACTCAAGCATCCTGTGTTTTATTGTTTCAGCCTTCACCCAAAGCCAAGAGTCCCTCTGCCCTCTTTGGATTCTCCTTGAATGTTTGGCTGGCATGGTTCAACCTGCCAGATGAGTCCTATTGCCTGGGTGGAGCTGGGCTTGCTATGGGGCTGATTGTTTACTAGCTGCTGGAAATAGCTCTGCTTTCCTGGGTGGGGGATGCTCCAAGTGCAGGATCCAGAGCTGAGCCAGCTCCTCCAGGTGGGCTCTTATGGGGTGGCTTGGCGGTGGTTTTTCAGGCTGCTACTTCTGTGCAGGTCTATGATTTGGCTTTTATCTCAGGGTGAAGTAGGGAGGGCAAGAGCCTCCAGCGAGGGGTCCCTGTGAGCTCAGTGACAATCTGGTACCCAAACTGGCTGTGATGCTTCAGCCAGTCTCTCATCTCGGCCAGATGCCTACAGCGCGTCTGGGCTGTTCATGAAGGTGTTTCTGTTGTAACCCAGCTCCTGCTGTGTTCATCAGGGGCTGCAGCTTTGTGCAGGGGTGCACTGGTTCCCTTCCATCCCTCATCAGTCCTGGGACTGGGATCCCACTATGTCCCAGGCGGGCGCCTCAGCTGCAGCTTGGAGCCACCAGCAGGGATCAGGAGTGCGGGGAAGCGTTTCTGGGACTCTTTGGGTGTTTTTCTGGCAGACGTAGCTCCTGGCATCCTGTGATGCGAGCATTTGGTTTTAGCTTGAGAGAAGTCAGGAGCAGGCGTGGAAGCTGTCACTTCCATCACTGTGTGGAGATGCAGAACCCCATGGCTGAAGCACTCTCTGATGCCTCATGGACTTGAAAGCGAAGCTTAAATACCCAAATTTTCAATTTTGTAAAGCTGGAGGCTTCCTGAGGAGCGGGGAATGATGTCCTGGGTCTGCCTCCTCATACAGCTATACAGAAGTGAAACTAAACCCAACACACATCCAGCATCGGACTCTGCCAGCAAAGGCTGACTAAGTCAATAGTATTACCTTTCAATGTGTAGTGGAAAATGATGTTAAGCAGTGTTAAACATCTGTTTCATCTGGATGTAAATAAAAGGAATGAGAGGAAAACTTCAGGAGGTGTAAAGCAGCCTCGTAATTCCATGGGGCATTGAGGAGCTGGCCGAGGAGGAGGCTGTGTTGGCATGGGTTAAACCTCCTGAGCCGGAGCAGAGGGAAGGACTTATCTCTCCCCTGTAGCCACCAGGTTTTGACTGTTCTGATCCTGGGGAGGAGAAGCCAAGTCCTTTTTCACTGAGCACTGCTCTTGTGCACGCGTGGAAGGAGGAGCTGCTCAAATCCCCTTTCCGAGTGTTTTTTCCTATGATTTGGAGCTTTTGGGAGACACTCTCTAATAACAGTGCCATGGTGTGAAGATCCTGTGTGATAAAGATTGAGGCATTGGGTAGTGTTATCACTCCGTAGGAACCCGTTATTCCCCCAGCAGGACTGCCAGGAGCTGTGTGAAGCAGGAGCAGCTCCCTCTGACAGAGCTCAGGAGGAAACCAGAGACAAAAAGGGGTATTTAACTTGTCTCTGTGCTCAGGGTAACTTAATAACTGCTTGGTTTTGTCTTTGTCACATTAGCAGCCAGGCCTTGTCATGTGTTTGAGTGCTGAAGAATAACTGTGGAGCTTCTCCTCCCTCCACCCACTTGGTTCTTTACTCAAATGGAACAAATGCCATTTGGCACATTCGTCCATCCCACCCGCAGCCCCTGCAGAGGGCCAAAAGCCTTCTGACTCCTTTCTTTGGGGTTTAACATTTCCAGTGTCCATGAGGCTGAAGATCCATCTCTATTTCCCATTGGCCCTCCTGGGCTCTTGGACTTCCTCAATCTGGGACATGGCAGGATGATGAGGGCTGATGGAGCTGACTTGCTGCTGGGTCCACATCACTGCCGTGGCTCCAAGCTCCCTGTCGGGTATTTTGGCATCATCATTTCTGCTGTTCTTTGGGAGAAAACTTTTGCAGAACTTTTCTAGGGGTGGCCTAAAGGAGGATAATGACAATCTCGGATGTGGGACTGAGGTGTTGCCAACACAGCCATTAAATAAAGAGACAGCTCTGTTACTGCTTTGGGTCTGTGTCTGCTGTGGGTTGCTTCCAGACCCTGGTTCTGTAGGAATCTCCTTTAGCAGTGGACAGGAGTGTGTGTGTACATCCCTGGGTGCCCAGGGCCAGGCACCCCAAGGGGTCAGCTCTATGGAGTCTGGGTCTCTACTGAGCTGGTAGCACAGGGGTTGTTTTACACAGTGATTTGGGGTCTGAGAGTGTGAATGTCTGGGGGAAGCTGCCGTGGGGTGGTCTGCACTTGGGTTTGAGTCAAGCTACAAAATCCAAGGTGGACAGGCTTTATTACTCATCCGACAGGAAGGGAGGCTGTGCGCTGCCTTGGCTTTCTCATCCCGCTGGGATGTGAGCCCCTTGCCAGATGTCCGTCAGACAGATGTCAGTCCCTCCTCGAGCCCTGGCCGGGGAGTGCTCTCTGTGGTGGGGCATGGTCCAGAAAATGCCTCAGTCTGTTTCTCGAATGCAGCCAGAAGCAATGGGTCGTGATGACTTTACATGCAATGTTATTTATGCTCCTTCCCTAAGAGGCACTCTGCAGCTGGAAGTCTTTCCTCTGTGGAGCCTGAGGAAGCACTGTTGTGAGTAAGAGCTTTTTGCATTGGAAGCTGCACCTTAGAGAGAGATGTTTTATTTCCCTTGGTGTTTATGGCCCTGTAAAATACTGTGTAGCCTTTTCTTTTCCTTCTTTGTACAGTCTTGATTGCATTATGCAGAGGAGCAATTTATTCCTAACAGCTCAGCCTGATATGTGCCACAGCCGCTTTTACATGAGCCAGACCTGTCTTTATATTTGCTGTATGACGTTTAAAGAGTATCAAGCTGGCTTCTAAACAAATGTTTTTAATAACTTCGACTTTGGGCTGCACAGAACTGAGCATACGTCAGTCTGAGAAAAACCTATGGGCTTCTCCTTGCCCCGTAATTCTGTGCTTAAATATTCTCCATCCGTCTTACCCTGAGTATGCGTTGTTGAAGGCAGTTGCTAAGAGAAGGATTAATTCGAAGCAGAAGAAAGATCATTAAGTAAAAATTAACTTCAGTCAGGTGGCACTTAGGACAGGGTTGTTGCCAAAAAGCAGGGAAATGAAGTCTGTGTTCAGCTGTGCGTTGACACTGTCTTTACCATGTCAATAAAGTAACTTTAGTGTGCAGGTCAGTGAGCATTTTTAAGGCTGCTGCCTATTTGCATGTATTGATGCTCTATGTTAGAGTGTTGTCCTTCCATGTCTAGATCATTTTCAGCCCACTAAAGTGGAGCAGGCAGCTTTGGGAGGGGGGGAGCAGCTGAGCCCAGGAAGGACCCAAATGCTGCTTCCCGACCCCTCCAAACCCTTCCTGCTGAAACACAGCATTAGTGGTCCAGCCTGGCTCTAAGGTCCCTGGGGCCTTATCTCCATGCTCAACTTGTACCAATTTAATTAGACCAGCACAGCAAAAGCAACACAACCTTCCCTAAAGCTCCCTGCTCTGCAAAGGCAATTACGCAGAGTTTATTTTAGATACTCCAATTAGGGGAGTAAGCTTTGCTCATACGCACTGTCTGC
This sequence comes from Psilopsiagon aymara, assembly GCA_024733675.1. Taxonomy (NCBI): domain Eukaryota; kingdom Metazoa; phylum Chordata; class Aves; order Psittaciformes; family Psittacidae; genus Psilopsiagon; species Psilopsiagon aymara. The sequence goes on from JANRGW010031431.1 coordinate 10,464, forward strand.
TGGAACTGTTCCTGTCTGGCTTCGAAATGCATCGCCATGTTCTTTTGCAAGGGAGATGCAAGTCAAGGAAGATACCTGTGTTTGACCAGAGCCCTGTTATTGCAGCAACAGGGAGAGGCAAAGTCACCTCCTGGAGATAATGGGCTTTTCTTGTCTACAGTGAGAAATTCCTGTTTGGTTTTCTCTCTGGAGTGAGTGTAAACAGGGGTAAACTGTGGAATCAGAGGGTGGAGAAAAATGCTTCATTGACATCATAAGGATAAAATATAGGCTTTAATGTTAAAAAAACCCCAACTAACAGAACAACATTACAGTAATGCCAATGGCCTCCCTGTCCTTCCCTGGATCGAAGTTCAGTCTGACTTTTATCTCTCGCATACATTAAATGAGATGGGTAACCTTCAGGTTTCCTGTCTTGGCCTCCTAAGCTTTGTGATACTTACAGTTACTGTTCAGTTAATTAATTTCCTTGCAGTGTGGAAAGGGAGAGGAACTGATACCCTGAATGCAAATCACAGGAGGCACCATGAGCTTTAGGTAGCAAGAAAAATGTGTGTTCATGTCTGTGTTCCTGATACACACAAATGGCCTCAGAGCTGGTATAAGAACACCAAGCGGTGGGGGCTTCTCCTGATGCCTGGGAAGTTCTGAGTACACAGTTGTGAGTCCATTGTTTGTAAGTCTTGTTTGAGCAGTATCCTGTGCATTGCGCATGTGTTACAATCCCTCATGGTAGGCTGTCACCTTGCAGACAGTGCTACCCCTACTCCCGCTTTTGCCCTTGTGTTCCAGCTTCATTTTCTGCAGGAGAAATGTGGAGCTAGAAACCTTGATGAGCCTCAATTGAACGATGAGAGAAAACAAAAGCCCTCCCTGTTCTCTGGCTCACAGTGTCTGCTCGCAGCCTTGGTTCTTCCCGACACTGGAATGCAACAAAACGGTCATTATTTAAAACCGAGAAGGGGAAGAAGCCCTGAGCGACTCTGGGTCTGTTCTCTGTCCCCTGCACAAGAAGCCTCCGTATGCTGGCTGGTAGGTCCTGTGGTACATGAGAGTTTCCCTTAGCAAAGAGGGGTTTGTGGTGCACGTCTGTCTTTCCTACCTCTTTCCACCCGCCTGCTCTTTCCATGGTGGGAGCTTGTGCTTGGAGGAGGGATGCAGGGATGATCCAGAAGCATCCCACGACCCTGTTGCAATTAGAGGTGAAAAAGGCTCTGAGCTGCTCCAAGACTGCCCCATCCCTGCAGAGAGGAGCTGGTGTCTGCACAGAGCCCCAGCATGCTGGCATGGGTCTGAGGAGCATCCAGAGTCCTGTTAAAAGCACATTGTGGGCTTAATGTTGCAAAATGCAGCTTGATCTTGTATGCAGGTCTCCATTGGTTATCTGTGATGTGGAAAGTAGTGTTCTGGTTTTAATTAGCTCTTCAGGAAGAAGCTGGGGGGAATCTTTCAACGTCATTACCTGGTGCCATTAAGCAGAGTTTTCAGAGTGTTTGTTCTCTGCTCTTCATAATGCCTCCACAGCCCCTGCAGTGATGTTTTGGAGCTGTTTTTCACAGAACCCGTTGTCAGGCACTGGCCTGACTTTCAGCAAAGCTTTGTGAGTAGATGGCACATTGGGCAGCATCCCAGGAGGGTGTGATGGTGTCAGGGTTTGTCAGCAACCATGAGCAGACCATCTCCATCTTCTGACACCTGCACCAGCTACAGCTTCAGGTCCTCCAGCACTGATCTGTAAGCTGAACTATCATCTCTGGATGTGTCTGGGCCACAAGGCTGTGGAAATCTCAGAACAAGAGGCTTGTGCAATTATTCTGGGCTATTATCTCCCCCATGGCCAGTTTCAAAGGTGGCAGCCAGAGCAGATGCAGAGTTACAAGGTTTTCCATGGCTGGGTTTTTGCTTTGCAGTGATGCTTTCCATTGGCGCTGCTTCCGTGCAGTGGTATGAATATGTCAGGAGGTTCTTTGGTTCAGCAATTCTGCTTCCTGGCAGGTGACCTGGCATCTCCTGAAGTGAGGAAAATAGCACATTTTCCAACAATAGCTGTAATTTCTGAGGCTTTTTGAAAGTGAAGTGACTCTAATTGGAAGCGGGTCACCCAAAATCATGACTATGTAGAGAAATTGCTGGATGAATAATGCAGTAGCATCCATAGAAGCTTTTGCCAGAGAAGTCTTTGGGATGCTGGGAGATGACATGCAATTGATGTGATGGCAGAGGTGTTGGAATAAGATTTCTTGGGATGTTTTAAAACAGAAAAGCACATGGTGCCTGCAGTGAGACTGGTGCATGCCCTGGAATGAGGATGAGCCTCGAGCAACAGCCTCCTGGGGCACAATCAGCTCAGGGGTAGTCTGGAGACCTCAGTGGGTATTTAAAGCTGGGCTTATATGGGACTCCTATAAAACTGATATAAAGGAATTGAACTTACATGTTTGGCTGTTTTCAGTTGTCCCTTTGGGCAGCTTTGCACAAGCAATATGGCATTCAGCTCTTGCAGGCACCTCCCGCAGATCCCACCCCGTGGCTCCCTCTGAAGTCTCAGAGTTTCTCTTTGGCATTTATACAGGGCAGCCTGGTTTCAGAGAGGCCGAAATAAGCTCGGTGAGTCTCTAGAACTAGCCCGGGCTTGCAGGCCTGGAGCTTCCTCTGCTCTGGCCCAATACTTGCTGTGACAAGGCTTGATTCCTGACTTGCTGCTTTTCACCCCCCTGCAGATGCACCGCGGCCATTCTCATCAGTGTCCTGTCCTAAGTTCCTCACAGTCCCATTCCCTGCGCCAGCCTGAGGAGCAGGAGAACAATGAGTGCTTGGAAAGCCCCCCTGTGTGTGTCATTGCAGTGTAACAGTAGACACAGTTGCACAATTACTCGTTTTCTTTAACAGCAGCTGAATTCTGTGTTACAATTTGGTTGTCACGGTTCATATCGAGTCCTGTCTTAATGCTTTGGCTTGGCCAAAATGTTTTGCATACTCTTTGCTGAGAACTCAGTGTGAAGGAATGCGTCTCGTTTCTTGGTCAGATGTAATCATGATTCTACATATCCCATCTTTCACCTGTGGTTGTGTTTCCTGAGTGATGTGTGAGCCCTGGTGAGCAAATAGGAGTTTAGAACTTCACATCCATAGTAAAAGCAAGGACATGGCTTCTTTCTTTTCTTTTGCCTCCCCCCTCCCCTTTCTTAACCGAGTTCTCCTGCCGGAGCTGCTGGTCTTCCAGAGAGAGGAGGAGAAGTCTGGATTCAATGAGTGCGGATGGGGACTCTCCATTAAGGGTGCCAAACGTGGGCAGATTGAACAGTTCCCATGCTTTATGTAGTCTCAGACCTTGTTGTTCGCCAAAGCCAAGCCTGGATTGGGTCTGTGTACAGCTGAGGCAGCCCAGATCAGATGTGGGAGTCAGAGGCTCTAACCCTGATTCTGTGTGAGAGTCGCAAAGAACCCGACTGTATTTGCCTGTGGTGCTGATGACCCTCAGAGGGTGCAGCTGGGGTAATCCTCCAAAGCTCTGCTGTGGTAACTGGTGGTTTTCCCCACAGTTTGGGCTGCAAACAGCCCCTGCTCCTGCTCTGCTATCCCTGTCCTGGCAGCCACGTGGTGCTGGTGCAGGCCAGGACCTGCAGAGACAACTGCTGCCCTGTGTTTGCTTCCGTCAGTCCCGATGCTCATGGTGTCTGGAGGAGCAGGCGCTTTTGCTGTTCCTGGGAATGGCTCTGCAGGTATCTTTGTCTGAGACATCCCAGGAGATAAATCTGTGAAGCCGGGTCAGCAGCCTGGTGCCATGCAGGGAACTTGGAGGGTTTTCTAAAGCCTCAGTGATGAGGATTTTGGTTACACAAACCTCAGGGTTTGGGCCCGGTGCTGAACCTGTTGGACCTGCTGGATTCTGGGCTGCCAAGCCCTTTGGTGTGGGAGCAGAGAATCTCAGACCCCATCTGAGAATCTCTGATGAAGCACTTCAAGGCAATCAGAGCACTTCCCTTGACGCCGCACAGAGCCCAGCAGGCAGGGGAGGGCTCCACAAAGGAGGGAAGTGCTGCCCTGAGCTGCAGCTCTGCATTTGCTTTGGGAAACTGCAGCTTCCTTCCGCTCATTTAAAGTCCCTGTGTGCCATGGGATGACCCTTGGAGGGATGGACAGATGGACCTTAACAAGCCTTAATGGACCTCCTGTGCTGTGCTGCCCGGGAAGGCTCGGCCGGGTTTTAAGCTTTGGGAATGTCATCACTGCTGTCAGGAGTTTGCCTCAGAGGACACAAGCGTGTGAGCTCTGCTGTCATTTCTTTTCTCTCCTTCTTCTTTTGCCAAAGGAGTGTATTGAATGGAGGAAATGAGCCTGGCCATCCTTGGGGGAAGTTGAGGGGTCAGGGAAGCTTTCATGAGATAAACCAGGACATGTTCCTGCAGTGCTGGGCTCGGGCTTTGCATTACTGCAGCAGCCCTGGGGATGCTGCTGCTGCCCTGGCGCGGGCTCCTCCTGTGAGCAAGAGAAAGCACAGGGAGCAGTTGTATCCTGTGCAGCTTCAGGATGTGCTCCCATGTGTCACTGAGCTGCTTCTGCATCTATGAGTGCCTGGATTTAATAATTTGAGCTGAAGCCCTGCCCCTTGCTCTTCCCACATCCTCCTCATGTCTGTCACCTCAGAGGTGTTCACCTCTGGTCCTTGCTTTGTTTCAGTGCTTCCTGTCTTGTGTGAAGTCCAGGAGCCCTGGTTAATGTTTGTGTCCACTCTGACTTGAGCACTGCCGAGAGCTGTTCTGGGGCTGAGCCTTCTTCAGAGTAACCTGTCAAATTCAAACTCCCTTGGGTTTGAATTGTGCTTATAATTCTATGTTTATTCTGGCTTCCAGTTCATGAGCTTAATATCATTATCTGAGAAACCTCTTCCCTTTGAGAGAGTGAAGGGAAGTTCCTGTAAGGTACCTGGGATATCTTTGCTTGAGCCATGTGGGAGTGATGATGGGGATCAAGGATGCTGCCTGGCTTAGTGTTGTGACTCTGAGCAGGGTAGAAGCTCCTGATGAGCTTGTGTGGGGGCTTTGCAGCTCCTCTGAGCTCTGCTGATGCTTCTCGCAGGGAAGTACCTTTGCTCGCTGCAGGTTTGCTTTGCCTCAGTCCTTCCAGTGAGGAGCTATGGGCATTTGCTAAAGTAAATGGTTGCTCTCCCTCAGGTACTCTCCAAGGGCTAATCCCTGCTTGTAGGTGGGCGTGAGGAGATGGAAAAGCTGTGGGGAGGTCAGTGCTCATCAGCATTTCAGGCTCATTAATCCATCTCACCAAGTGGAATTCACCCAGCCCATGAGCTCCCTGCAATGAGAATGTCTTTGAAATGGGGGGAAATAATAGCATTGAATTGTTTGAGAAATAATTTTGTTCTCTGCTTCTCAATAGATAAATCTGCTGTCCAAGCCCCTGAAATTTAATCTGCCCATCTAAAGTAATTGATGAGCTGTGACTTGAATCCAAATGTGAAGGGGAAGGCAGAGTTTCTGTGGAGATGTTCTGTATCATTTCTGTGGCTGCTCCTCTGCACAGGGACAATGGGGAGAAACATGAGGAGCAAAGATGTGGTGCTGCTTGGGGAGGGGGGTAGAAGCTCTGCTTATGCTTTTGACTCTTATTACCTCTCCCAGAACTCTGCTGGTAACACCCTGATGTGGAGGCGAGCGAGGCTGGGCAATCATTGGAGAGACTCGATAAAGGTCATGATCTGCACGGTTTTAAATGCAGACCTATGTTGGCTGCAGCCCTGTGGTTCCTGCTGTGTATTTGGATGCTCTTGGACTTTCCATCTGCTCTTGACTTTGGGGCGAGCAAAGGGAGTTTTGGTGTCCCTTTGCACTGCCAGAGTAGCTCAGGGAAGCTTGACGTGACTTGGGGAAGCATGCTTTGGCTTTCTGAGAGCTTTGCACCTTTTCCCATTGACCGTTGCAGATGATGTGTTTTCTCAATGAGCCCCTCCCTTCGCCGCTGCAGAAGCTGTGATTAGCAGATGTGCACAGCTCTGGCTGGGACGCGCTTTGTGCCTGGTGCTTTTGGGCTGCGCCGGCAGTGAGATAAGAGGAAATCTGACATCACGGTCCGGAAGCGCTAAAGAAAGTCCCTTTCGTCATTGGCAGTGGGCTGTAGGGCCGGCAGTGCTGCGGCGTTCCTCGCATGCTGCAGGACCCCTTCCAAGCCCACAGATTTGGCCGTGGTACAGCACATGGCTCAGCGCCGCCCAGGGCTATTGTGTACGCTGCCTCTCAGTTCAGGCCAATGCTGCCTCCCCAAAACGCCCCTTCTGAAAAGCTGTGAGCTGCTGGGTGATCCAGAATCCTCTGCCCCCTTCTCAGACTGCCCAGGGAAGCTGTGGCTGCCCCAGCCCTGGCAGTGTTCAAGGCCAGGTTGGACGCGGCTTGGAGCAAGCTGCCCTAATGGAAGGTGCCTCTGCCTGTGGCAGGGGTTGGAGCTGGATGAGCTTCAATGTCCCTTCAGCCCAAACCATTCTGGGTTCTGTGATTTGATGATTTTTCTCTTTCCTACCTTTTTTTCACATCATTTAATGTCTCTTGGAGACTCCCAACCCTCGCACCTTTCTCCCTTGTGCCATCCCAATTGTAGGGACCAGGGACTGCTCCAGTGCTCCCATGAGCATCCTCCACATTCCACCTCTGGCAGTTTGGCTGCTGGGCAAATGCCACTGCATTTACCAGCATTTTGTCCACCTCATTGCCGTCTCCCTTGAGCGAGTGGCTCTGCCAGGAGCAGGAAGGTGTGTGCCCTTTGCAGGGCAGGGCTGTGCCTGCCCAGGTGCTTCATTCACCTGATGGAGTTACACAGTGTTTAAAAATAAGCAAAGCTGTTCTGAAACTCATTGAGTGCAGGTGCTGGGGCCCTTCTGCCGGCAGCAGGAGCCGGGCTGTGGCCGCTCCCTCTGTGGTGTTGGCTTTTCATAACCCTCAGAGGCCCAGGGCAGAACTGACCACAGGCTCCTCTCATCTATCAGCATGCTTCAAGGTGTTCTGTTTTAGTGGAAGAGTTTCTTGCTGCCTGTAGCACGGTCCCATCCCTGCCCCCATAACCTCTTTGCTCTGGCTTTAGGAATTCCCTCTCCAATGCACCTTGGATGAGTTTTGCAGTGCTCGTGGAGCTATGCCAAGGACTTGTGCCACGGCTGCTTTCAGAGTTTGCCTGGTGGTACAGTGGAGGATACTGATGTCTGTGGAAGATGCTGTGGTCTCTGGGGTCTGCATCCAGAACTGAGCATCCCGGTTGGTGATGGTGTCTATCCCTAGAGGTGATGGCTGGTTGGTACTGGGGTTGTTTTGGGTGCAGAGAAGGGCAATAGAGGAGCTCAGGCTGTGCAGTGCTTGGGCTCCCACTGACCCTTGCACCAAAGGAGTTTGCAGGACTCTGGTTCTCGCTTGAAGCATAGAAATGACACTATTGATTTTGGGCCTGGCAGGTGGTGAATGAGGTCCGTGGAGAACATTGATTTTTCTCTCTCCCTTTCTCCTGTGGAGTGTTTGCTTGTCCAGAGGTGTGATTGACTGGTAAATGAAATGGCCTCAGCACAGCTTATTTTCAATTGTAGCTAATTTTAACATGGGGCCATTGAGTAACACAGTTAAGCCAACAATTTGTGATTTCCCATCACCAGCAAACCAGCCTTGAAACACCTGCGAGCAAAGCCAGGTGGAGGCATTTGCAGATGGGCGAGAAAGAAATAGCCTGGGGGCAAATTGTGCCACAGACACGCGCATGTGGGTAGTATCCACCGTGACTTCTTGTGCGTGAGAAGGGAGCTAAAAGCCAGCCTGTGGCTGTCGTCACATGGTGGCTTTTCCTGAGGGCAATGGGGTGGCCTGGCTCTGCTGCCAGCTCCTTGCTGGTGGAGCAGGACCACGGTGCTGCTGCCTTGGTTTATTGTGGTTTACTTTAGGCCTTTTCAGCCACTCCGTAAATAGATCAGTGCCTTCTGCATTGGTGCTTGTCCCCTGCCTGCATTCGGCCATGGTGGAGTTGGGGCTCCCATTCCAAACAAGGTGTTTGCTTGGGTGTGGGATCTCTGTGCTCATTCAGGACCGAGGCAGGGTGAGCTCTGAGCCGTGCAGGCATTTGATCCACGAACGCACAGTGTGGAGGGTTCAGGCTTCCACACCAGCGGGTGCTTTCTCTTGGCTGAGCGTGGCCACTGTGAACATCCATCCTCCCAAGCCCGCCAGCCCTCATGGCGCGAGTGGGAGGTGGGCAGGGACTGCTGCAGAGGCTGAGCAGCGCTGTGAAGGGCGCAGCATCTTGCTGTGTGTAATTGTGGCTATAACCTGTGTCATTAACTTTCGAAACTAGAGGCTTAAAAGGATTTAAAATAAACATGTGCTAGAAATAGGAATCAATGAGGCTGCAGCGCCGCAGAAAACGCCCCTGCTGCAAGCCCAGGGTGGGAATTCTTGCGGAGACCAAAAGATAAAGCTGTGAAATAACCCGTATCGGTGTGAGGCTGTAAAGCAATTCCGAAATAGCCGCTCAGTCTCGACAGATGATGTTTACTGCAGTGTTTGTGTGAGGGGGAGGAATGCCCTAGAAAACCAGAAATGTTTTTTTCTGGCACTTGCTTGTCTAAGGAGATGGCTCTTGTTGTGATGGGAACATCCTGTACAAGCCTTCCCGTGCTGTCACTCCATAGTTCTGTGTAGAGGGGGCTGGCATGGGTGAGAAGAATGAAAGGTTCTTCCTTTGTGTAGGTGGCTGAGCCTGTTGTTAATGAGGTGGTTTTGCTAATCCATCGCCACAAACCTCACATATAATCCCGAACACAATGATAAGGTTGGGCTGCATCACTGTCATGTCTGTGAAGATATGGTGGTCCCATAGACTCTGCTTTGATTCTCTTAATTAAAAGAAAATTAAGGTATTTTGCATTATTAAGTTAATAATAATTAAGTCTGATTAAGTTATTTGACATTTGCAAGCTGTGTTTTTGTGTGGTGCTGGTTTGATGGCAACTTGGGGAGCAGAGACAGCACCATGTGATCCATGAAACCGCATGGATCAAACCCACCCAATGGCAGCTCGAGTCTTGCACCTGCTCATCACAAGGGGATGAATTCACCCCTTGCATGGGTTGATTTACTTCCAACTTTAACGTGTTTATTATGTATTTGTGAGGAATTTGCTGAAAAGGAGTAATTTAAAAGCACAGCAATAAATTGAAAGAGTTTTGTGGAATAGCACAAGGATGCAGAAAGAAGTGCATTAAATTGGCTTGTTCAGCAGAGTCAGTCCATCCTGATGAAGGTTATGCAGCTGCAGGAATGAAGCAGGTTTTTACTCTCCTCTCAGCCCCTATGCAAGTGTCACTGCTGGAGGGAGACCGTCTGCAGACTTAAAAATCCTCACAAACAAATGGCCAATTATTGCAGTAGTCAAAGACAGGATTTTCTTGACAGAGAAACATGATGTTGCTGTGCCCGTTGACCCAGCAGAACACCTGAGAATGGTCCCTGAGGGGGGAGATTTCTGCCTCTTCAAATGGGTGAAGATTGGAGATGAACAAAGCATTGTGGAAACAATCCTGGGGATTGCCCTGGTCTTGGGAATGGGATCTGAGCTGGGGTGGGAGATGTAATGTGTTCCTTCTATAGGGAACTAAATGGGATTGTGCTGGAAATGGATGGAAGTTCAACACTGGGTTTCTGTAGGACATCAGCTGTGATTTATATTTGGCTCCGACCTTGAAAGGAAAACTCCTGGCTTGAGTTTTCCAGCCCTTCTGTGGTGTTACCCTCTGTGAGACTTGTTTTTCAGAGGAGGTTTTTTGGTGCCCAGCTGAGGACACAGGAGTGCTCATGGGCACCGTCAGCCTGCATCTCCATTGACATCAAATGAGTGCCGGGCTCTTCAGTGCGGGTTCTATGCCCCTGATAACTTGTGTGTGAATTTAGCACAGTGAATCTCAGTTAAGATGTGTGCCTGCCTTGCTCACCTTTCCCCTTCTCTTCTTTTGTTTCCTGCAGTTTCTGTGTTTGAAGAACATCCGAACCTTCCTCAAAGTGTGTCATGACAAATTTGGGTTAAGAAACAGTGATCTCTTTGATCCCTTCGACCTCTTCGACGTACGGGATTTTGGGAAGGTAAGGGTGACTCCTGGGGGTAATGGTTCTGGCGCCAGGGCTTCTCTGGGCTTATGCTGCAGGCTTTGGATGGATATATGAATGTTTTGTGGGTACCTGAGCAGCTTCAGTGCCCTTAACCCATGCGGTGGGTACCTCTTTCCCTGTGCTTGGGGTATTAGTTTATGTAGGGGATGGTGCTGCTGCATTCTGGGTTAGTGAAGGAAGATGAAGTCCTCAAGCTTTCTGCTTTAGATTGCAAAGCAATCTAAAAACCTCTGAAGTATATGAAAAAATGTCTTTTTTGAGGGAACCAGAATGTCTGTGTTCATAAGCTGTTGGAGGAGGTGGTAGCCCTGGGGGCTGGTGCTGCTCTGGCTTGGAGCGCCAGGTCCTCTCCCAGCTCCGGCTGCCTCACTGGGTGACTGGAGCAGAGCCACACCACCTCCTTGCCTGTGAGCTCCCTGTGGGGATGCCACTGTCAAACCAGTGTTAAGCTGGGGTTGAACCACATCTGTGCCATGTGTCACCTGGATGGGAGAGGAGAAAGCAGGGTTCGTGTTTGCTGTGAGTGCTGGTTGGCACCAAAAGCTGGACCAGACCCAGCTGCAAGGGAGGAAAATCATTCCCAATTTTGACAAGTGGCTGCTTGTCCATACCCTGGCTTTTGACACCAACAGCATTGGAGCTGTGCTGTTACTCTGATGGGTACTGTGCTGAGGGAGGCTATTACACAGGGCAATCGCTATATTCTTCAATGGAAAAAGTGTTAAAAGATTTATTAAAGCTCTATATCGTTTTACCTATTTCCAGCTACCAGGCGTAAACTGCTGGAAGGCATCTTCTCTTCTGATTATCCAGAGAGTAGAATTGCACTGCTGATGGGGATATATTGTTTGATATTTATTGCCTAATTTATTTCTGGACCATTATCTGGAATGTGCAATTGCAGGGGCTTGTTTTATGAGTTTTTGTGATTTATTAAATACAAGGCATCTTTTGTTGTTCTGGGAATGTGAATGCACAGAAGGAACCTTTTGGGCTGGGGAACGAACTGCTGCTAATTAAAATGCTGCTTTATTGTCACATTGTTTCTTGCTTTGTGCTGTTTCAAATTGCCTAAGATGCCTGTTAATAGAGTTAAACACTGCTGAAACGTGTCAGTTGAACAGTTTGGTTTCCTTTTGGTCTGGTTAGGGAACAGCTATTCTCTCCTCATGGTTAGGTTTCGGGGGAGCATTGAGGGTTGTGGCTTGGGGAGGGGAGAGGATTTACCATTCTCTCTTACCTTATGGCAGTTTAGGTTTTTAGGAGACTTTGGAAAGAAACTTGTCCTAAACTTACAAGAATTCCAAATGTACTTTATTGCCTGGATCTTGCTTGTTTTCTCATGCATTGTCATCCTCAACCAACCTTCTAAGCTGTGGGAGGTGCAGATTCTGTACACAAAATCCTCGCTGATCTTTTCTCAGTGCAGCTTTTTATCAGTTCACTGGAGGTATCAGCTGTTCAAGGCTGCACCACCCTAAATCCCTCTGGAAGCCTGTCAAAACATCCCATTGTCTTTGCCACCTTTCATTCCCACATTGTCCTCAGATCTGTGTTCAACAGTGGCAAAGCAAATAAACAGGGAAAAATCTGCTGTGGACCAAAGTGCCTTTCCTTTTTGAGTCACAGTGGGAGCAAAAGGAGTCTTTAATCCACATTCCCCCTGGACAAGCGCAGACTTCACGTGCAGAAACTTCTTCCTGGAGCCGTTCATCCCTTGGAACAATGGGGCTTTTTGGTTACAAGGTTCTTAGGCTGTGTAGGATACTTTTTTAAACACAGCATAGTAACAGTTGACCATTTAATTACATAGAAACCTTGGTGGGGTTGTGTTGGGTGTTTCCTTTCTGGGCGCCACTGAAGTGGTTACTTTTCTTCTCCAGACCAGAATGCCAGTGAGGCAGGGATTGCTGTGGCAGTATTTGGGCTGCTGCAGCGTAATTACCCAGTAGAAAGGCAGGGGCTCACATTTCTGTGGTGCTAACCTCTACATGCAGGGCTTGTGTTTTGGAGTCTGCAGGGCCCTTCAGCGTTTCTTAGTGTAAGAAAAATGTTGGTGCTTTAAAAGAGGAAGAAAAATCAGCCATGGCCGGCTGCTGTTCCAACAGGGGTTTCCACAGCATCGCTTTGGCTTCTGAGCCAGCATTTCAGCAAGGAGGAGCTCCTGTGGGACTGATGGAACCTCCTCTGGAGGAGCAAGTGTAGCTGGGGGCTGCTAGACCCAGGAGCATGAGGATTTTGTCCCTGGTTTTGCCAGTTCCTTGAGTTTAAAGCTTGGGAAGTGACTCCTTCCTTCCTGTCACCAGGACAACAGCTGGTGAAATGGGATCATGAGCCATCTGGGCTTCTCCAGCTGAAATCCCTGTGGAGCTGAAAAGCTCCATCTCTGCCTTCGTGGGATGCCGGGTAATTGGCAAGTGCAGGCTTCTCCCAAATAGATGCATCACATTTCTTGTAATCCTGATGCTGTTTCCCAGTCTCGTGAGGGAGCCGAAAGGCTGCTTCAGATTGCTCACAGCCAGTTTTCTCCCCAATGTCCAGTTGTTCAGTAATCCCTCTGTGACCAGGGACAGGCTGCGTTTCACGACAGATGCTTCCAGAAGTGACCTGAGGTGCTGACCACCCCTATCTTTGGTTGTGCCCCTCTGACTCCTTTAAAGACTGCATTGTTATATTGATTGATGCAAGTTGGCTCTTAATTGTTATTTTTTGTACCTCATCCCTTTAAAGTGGCTCAAAAGGCGCTGTCTGTAATCACTGCTGGCATCTGCATGAGTGTTCCTCTGTGGCTGTGTCTCGCTGCAGGACGCAGAAGCAGCGCAGTGTTCGTGCTGCACAGAAGGGAACCGCTGTTGGCATCACCTTATCCCTCATTAGGCTCTGGTCTGGCAGAGGGGGCACTGAGGCGCTGGGCTCAGGTTTGCTGCTTCAGCATGGCTCCAAAGAAGTTGGTGCTCATGCCCCGTGTGCTGTTTTACTTCATGCACATTTAATAGCCATCGTGGTGTAAAATGTAACTCCTATTGCTCTTGCTAATTTATTGGCACCAACTGTAATGAGATAAAAGGTACGTAAATATGGATTAAACTCTTTATCACTCTCTTAGTCAGCATGGTGGTAGCAGGGTTCATTAGAGGCAGTTACTCATTTTCAATAACTTGCAGTAATGTACTTTTTTGAGGAACACAGTTCAAATATTCATAAAGCGATGGAGCCGTATGCCAGCTCCCACTGCTCCCTGCGCATGTGTCAGCTCCTGATGTGGGTTTGATTGTCCTGAAGTGTTGTGAAGTTCCTGTGCTATTTGAAAAAGCTTTTTTGTGAGGTTGGAGCCTTTCAAGTGACGCTGTGGCTGCAGCAAGAGCTGCTGTGGTGGTGGGAAAGGATGGGGCTGTGCTGGTACCATTGGAGTTGAAGTGGTGGGTCTCCTCTGTAAAGCATTTGTGTTCTCAGAATGGTCTTTGGTTTAACAGCATCCCCTTCCTCCCAGGGGTGGGAGGGTGTTGGGGGAACATGATGGACTCAGCTGCATCATCCCCTGACCCCCTCCCAACACACACACAGCACCCACTTGCCAGAGAGCCAGAAGTTGGTTTCTGCTCGGTTTGAGGCAGGAGGGTGGGGAGCGTTGTCAGAATTATTTAAGAGGTTAATAAGTGAGGGTTGGTGGTTTGTGTTTCTGTTTCTCTGCTGAGAGTTCCCCTCCCTCCCTCATCTCTGACCTCATATACACGTCCACATCCTTGCAGCAGTGTTTTACAGGGTGCTTTATTAGCAAAGTTTGGGCATATGAAGGGAGAATGGGGGAGATTTATATGGAATAGTGCAGGAAGCTGAAAACTGCAAGGCTTTAGCATCAGCTGCCTTTTGGTGCTGCACCAAAGCCTGCCCTCCTGTGGTGCCCTGCTGGTGCTGGGACCAGCTCTCCTCCTCCCATTCCTGACTTCTCGGGGTGTTTCCTGATGCCTTGTAGCCAAGAACAAGCTAAAAGCAGAGGTTTTCCTGAGCTCGTGAAGTGATGGGTCTGGAGGGGAGAGCAGCACTGGGCAGCGCTGCTTGGCTCTGCAGTGCTGGGATGGGGCTGAGGGCTCTGCCTTTGCCTCCTGCTTGTTCACAGATGCCAAGGGACCAGGCAGTCGGATGGCCCCCCTGGTTCTGTCTGTCCGTGCCAGTGACTCAGGATGCTCCGTGGTGGTTGGATGGGTGTCAAGGAGATCCTATCGCAGAGGAAAACGTTTCTAACTGCTGTGTAGCTGTACCGTGCGTGTGCTATGGGTGGGGAGGGAGAGGAGGAGAATTCTCCAAAAGGGAGTGTTTCATTTTATTCTTTCTTTTAACTCCTTAGAGAGCAGTGGAGTAACTGCAGAGAGGATCCTGGCTGTGACTGTGGGGGCACCAGGGACATGCTCATCGCCTGCCCTGGGAAGCTGTGCCTGCCCTGTCCCTGGCAGTGTTCAAGGCCAGGTTGGACAGGGCTCAGAGCAAGCTGCTCCAGTGGAAGGTGTCCCTGCCCATGACAGGGGTTGGAACTGGATGAGCTTTGAGGTCCCTTCAGCCTGAACCAGCCTGATTTTCTGCTTGTTTTTCCAAGAAGCTGAAGGTTCAACTGCAGCTTTGCTGCTGACCACAGGGTTTTGCCCTGAGCCCGAGGCGCTTCAGTCCCTGCCTCAGGGAGCAGCCTCAGCTCCAGGAGTTGTATGGAAGCCTGGGAAGCAGCCATTGCTGCCTGTGCAGGGTCATCACCCTGCCAGTTAATGATTAACTCCCCAGCTGCCCCCAGGAGCTGCGGGTGGTGTTTGGTCCTTCTGTGCTGGCTGCTGTTTGCTTGGCTGGTTCAGGTCAGCCGGTGTTTGTCCACCCGTGTTTTAAATGGCTTTGCTGGAATTTTACTGGAGACTTAGAGATTGGGATGGACGTTTCAAATGGCAAAAGCAGATGGGAACAGCATGGGTTGGGTGCACCCCCCTACCTTGCCATCTTAAGGGGTCATTTGGGCTGCGGGGCTGCTTATCTCATGCTCCATGTGTTCTGAGCTCTGTATTGCCTGTGGCACACCAGCGGTGCAGGTTCATCTTGGGTGATGCTGTTGGACGTGGGGTGATGCAGGGACCCTGCTCCCATCCTCCTGTTCCTGGCACCACGAGCCCATCCACTGGGGTTCATGCAGTGTTGGCCACTGCAGCATGCACAGCAGATGCTTTCAATCGGGATTCTAAAAGCATTTACAGGAAACCCTGACTCTGGACTTCCCCAAAACACAAGGTGCAGGTATTAGAGTTCTGTGGCAAGTGAAGCGAGGACCAGACAGAGCTTTCTGCTGCGTGAGATCATTACCGGGGTGGGGTTTGCCGTGAGGATGTGGTAGGTGCTACCACACCTCTAGTAATGGGTGTTTTTAGGCTTCATGTCCTGGAAATTTCTCCTTGCTCTCATATGGATATTGTCCTGAAAGGATCTGGTGGGCTGTGAGTCTCCACAGCTGCCTGTCACAGTTAATGTCAACAGGGCCACGTGGATGTGTGTTGTGTTCTTCAGGGAGCTGGTAACAACACCACAGCCTTAAACCATGCATCGGCAACGAGCTGCTGATGATTGCAGCTGGGCTTTTGGTGCATCCTAAAGCAAGCCCCTCTGAGGAACACCCATGTTCACGAGCATTGTCGGGTGGCTGGAAGCTGTGGCCCTGGTGTCACCCCCCGCTGCAGTGAGGGCATCCTCCTGTTGGGCTCCCACCACACTGTGAGAGCAGAGGCTTCTTCTGCTTGCGCTGGGGCTGGTGAGGACCTGCGTGGCTGAAAGCAACGCCTGTGGTTGACCGAGGTCTCCACTTGCTGGAGCTGGGTTCTCTACCAGGAAGTGCCCAGTGGCACCAGACCCGCTCCTATGGTTCCTTGGGGCTTTGCCAGGGGCTGCTCCAGGGAGCCCTGCCCCGGGCTCGGTGCCTCTCCAAGGCTCTGCACCCCAGGCTGGTGAGGACCTGCATGGGTGATGCTGTGCTGGGAGCTTCACTGATGCAGAGCAGAGAGGGAGGTGCTGCCAGGTCCTCGGTACGTGCATGTGGGAGTGTGAGGCTGGGACCTGGTGTCAAGCAGAGCCGATGGGAATACTGTGTCCCAGCAAGTGGCTCCTGTGCTGGAGCAGGAGCCAGGCACTGGTGCTGGTAGCTCTCTCGTATTCACTGCAGCACCAGTTTGAGCTGTGCTGTGGCAAATCCTCTCTGCTCTTCTCATTCCTCTCTCCCTACTTCTCTCTCTGATCTGTTTACAGCTGAGCAGCTTCTTGGTGGAGCTGAAAGAGCCAGCAGTGTTCCTGCTGGGAAGCTTGGCATTTTTTTCCTCCTTGGCTGCTTTCCCCAGTATTTTATGTTTGATGTTTCCCCAGGTTTTATGTTTCAGGTCAAACAAGTATGGACAGGATCTTTCATAACTTCCATCATCTGGATGGGAGAATTCTGCAGTTGAGCCTTAAACAGTGATGGAAGTGTTGTAATGGGTGAGGAATCCAAGGTATTGATCAGGACAGGATAAATGGTACCCTTAATGTGCATGAAATTGATCTTTCTGTACCTTCCTGATTTGTCTGAGCTCTTCTTCCAGTAATTTTAGACAAGATCTGGGAGAAAAGGGTTCTTTTTCCCCTTGGAAAGCTAAACCACTTGCTGGTCTGTGTCTCCAGGAAGGGGAGGGGGCAGAAGGCAGCCAGGCTGCTCGGGGTGACCCAAAAGGCCTTGGCTATGCTTGGAAAAAACATGGTTTCCTTTGTTGTGTTGTGGGGCATTTGAAACTTGATGATGCACTGAGCATCATCATGACTGAAAGGTGTCACAGGCAGAGTCAGTCTTTGCACGTTGTGGTGCCCAGTCAGTGCATCTGCCATCACTTGAGCTTAACCATTCAAGGTTTATGTGCTTTGGGAAGGGAAGGAAAAACCTCCCGGGTAATATTGCTTAAGGGAGTCTTGGAACAAAAGGGATCTTATATTCCATGGTGAATTCTTGTATTTCTTCGTTAAACCCTTCAGATTTCTCAGTTCTTGGAACGCAGCATCTGCAGATGAGACTGTCCCAAGGCCAAACGCTTTGGTTACAAGTGACAATGAAGATTTCTGGATTAGCACGGGGATGGAACCACGGTTTAGCAGAACAGGCAAAAGTGCAACTGTTGCTCTGAAGGCGCTGGCACAGCTGAGCTCTGCCCGCCCCAGTCCTGGGGGTCATGCTTGAAGGGCTTCCAGACCCGGCATTCCTATTCCTTTCTCCCAGCTCTTGCTCCTTGCCTGGCCCCAGGCCTGGTCGGAGTGGGAGATGGGGTGGCTGGGGCTGTGCAGCAGCGGGACAGCCGCGCTTGACCTCTGTGCTTTGCTGCTGCAGGTCACGAGCCCCAGGGGTGATGCTACGGCTTGTTTGTTTGGTTCATTTGCACTCTCAGCCTTAATGGTGTGTGTGTAAGTGAGACATTCTCCTCCTCAACATCATTCTCTTCCCACTAATTGCATATTGAAGCGTAATCATGGTAGCAAGAAAGCAGCCTTAATGCATCCTGGGTAACGCTAATGATGTGGACACACTGAGCTCTGTGCCATTTCTCAGGGTTTCCTATTCCAAGCCTCTTGCTTGTGATTTTAGGAACTTTTGAGCCAACATGCTTGCTGTCATTCCTAGTGATGAGTAAGGCTTGTGTGGGAGAGGAGGGTGAGCTGCGGTGGAGGCTTCTCCCTGCCTAACAGATGGTGGGAATTTCACAGCCTGTAACTTTAGCTTTGAAAAGGGTGGTCAATACTTGAGGGCAAATGGAAAGGTTCTTCCCCATACACAGACTTTCTTTGTCGGTGCTACAAGTGTGCACGGGGATAAATCAGAGGTGGGGATCCCAGGAGGATTTTGGAGGTGATAGCGAGAGTGTTTCTGTGGGACCCTGCTCCCCTCTGGGCATGTGCAAATGACAGAGCAACTGAAGGTTGTGCTGTGATTTGAAAGAAGTGCCTGGAGAGCTGGGTGAGCAGCAGGTCTGGAGCACCACTCTCTGCTTCCCAGCCATGTGCGTGAGCCCCATGGGGTGCAGCAGCTTCCTGATGGGAAACAGAAACTTGGATTTCAGAGCCAGAGGACTGGGAAGGTTATTGAAAAAATGGGATGTCTTTCTTCGATGATGCAATAGTGCTTCTGTCATCAAAAGGACCTCTGTGCTCTGGGATCAGAGTTGAGATCACAGCTCATTGCAGATGTGAATTGCAGTGGCTGAGTCCTACTTCCAGCAGATATGAACAACCATTGTACAGCATCAGTCTGTCTTGAAACCGCACACCCATCCTGCTCCCAGCATGGCCTTGAAGGAACTACTTTTGCAATCAATTTCTCTTTAGCAATGAAAGTTTTGGCTCCTGGAAGTAACACAGCAAAACTGCCTGCAAGAGCTCTGCATGTGGGCACAGCTCATATAGCCCACCAGGTCCCAGAGGGGCTGCTCCAGGGAGGTGTTAGAGATGGATGCACCAGCATGTGGGTTGGGTTGGTTTGGTTTTTCAGCTGGGATGTTTCATCCCCTTGTAGTAGGTACTGGACAGGAAGCTGATTTTAAGCATCTTAATCTAATGCAACAGTTTGGGATGTTCTGATTTCTGCAGACTTAGCTGACAGCTTCTCTGTGGGAATCTGATTCTGGCGTCTGAGCGCTCAATGGGATTAGAGTTTTGCGATGTCTTAGATCATGCACAAGGATTTATCAGTCACTGGCAGAGTCTGGAGCAGACCTTCAATTGAATGTATTGACCTGAAAGCAAAAAAACCCTTTTGACCTTGCTGGTATTTTTGAGGTGAGGTGCGAAGCCGGGTCAGGGTCATTGGTCCCTATTTAATCTAAATATGGAATTTAATTTCACATGTGCCTAGAAAAATCCACAGTTGGGAAGTGGATAAACTCTTGACTTAACGCCAGCCTGCAGGAGCCGTGTGAAGGGCTCTTGCCTTGAGGCCCCACTTGACTGCGGTGTTTGCTCAGCCCGTCCCCTGCATCAGCCAAGTCCCCGCGTGCTGCAGCCCGCCCTCATCTCGCCTTGTCTCATAATATTGTTTGAATTACTGGAGTGTGAAGAATTGACTCTTAAAATGCCTCCTGGCAAATTCCATTTGTGCATTGATGAAATCTCCCCTCGCTGCAGGCTGCCCATTAGCGTCCAGCCCGTCCTTGGATCAGAACTTCTCCACCAGCCTTCCTGGGCACACTGCGACACGCTGGTTCTGTTGGCTGGAGATGGAAGGGGGAACAAAATGAGGGCTCTGAGGGTTGACCCTGGTGGTCCGGTCCTGCTGGTGTGTTTTCACAGAGCTGCTTCTCCTGATGAGGTTCCAGACTGGATTTTGGGGGGTACACAGGGCCAGCCAGGGCTGGCTGTGATGCAGGGCTAGGGGAGCAGGAGCTCTGCTGGTCCTCAGGGAAGGGCTTGTGGGGATGAGGCTTCTGTGGAGGCAAAGCTCTGAACTCCCTTGGAGCAGGGCTGTGTATGGTGCTCTTTGCCTGTGTGTGGTCACTCCTTCGTGTGCCCCAGTGCCTGTCCCTTGAGGAAGGAGTTGCCAGCTCTGCCTGGACCTTCTGCTCCCTGGCTGGGGGCAGGGCTTGCAGCAGGCTTTTGTGCCTGTGCAGTCAGCTGTTGATGTTGCAGAGAATCCATGGAGTATGGCTTATGTGCTCCCAAAGTGGGTTTGTTTTGTTTAAAACCAACAGTACTGCAGGAGTGCTTCCAGAGCTTTTTCTTCGAGGGAGCAGGGGGCACTTCAGTGATGCTCTGGGGTTTCCCGCATTTGCGAAGGGCTAAAACCTTGGAAAGCAAACCTGTCATCTCAGTTATCAAGCAACTGCAGGGCTCCTGTGGCTGAGGCTTGAAGGAGAATGCCAGAGAGGAAGTTTTCTGTATAACATTAGGGGCTGGGGAGTTTTTGACCATCTCCTGATCCTGGAGGCTTGCAGTAGGTCCACACAGCAGGGGGGTTTCCAAACGCACAGGAAGGTTCAGAAAACCTGTCCCGGACCAGGCTAAGGGGACTGGCCAGGGATGCAGCTGGGATGGGTGTTCTGTGGCCAGGGATGCTCAGCTTTGGGCTTCTTGTTTTCCCAGGGACAGGGATCGTCAAAGTGCCGGGAAGGGGCAGCGCTGGGAGCCCTGGCAGCAGATGAAAGGAGCTGCATGGCAGGGCTGCTGGTGCTGCTGCTGGGCAAAGTGCTCTGGCAGCGAGGTTTTGCTGTGACAGTCCTGGGAGCTGATGGGTTCTGTGAGGTTGCATCACAAACTGCAACAGGCTCTTCTGTTTGCACCCTGTGTTACAGGAGCGTGTAACAGCAGCAAACATTGAACTTCAGGCCTTTGCTCTTCTCAGATGTGTCTCTGGCTCTGTCTTGCCACAGAAACGCTTGTAAAGAGGCAGCAATCAATGAGAATCAGTCGCAGCAAGTTCCTGCCCGTGTAAGCGGTCTGAAGGACAAGCAGATCTGTAGAGTTTTGTGGTTTGGCTTCATCCTATTTCTAGCTCCATTAACTCCATTTTTACTCTATTCTCTTCTGAAACATAAATGAGTGAATGCCATAACTAGAGCACACTTAAGGAAAAAATGAAGCATGACTATAAATATGAACGACCCAACTGAAAGAAAGGTCAGATGAGACATTACCCAGTACAGTTTGTTAAGGGTATCAGGGTGTAACTTGGCATACTGGTTTACCCACGTGTTCAGCAAAGAGGACCCATGGAGAGAGATAAGAGTTGCAAGATGTGGAGAGGGGAACTTTCCTGTCCGGAGTGTTCACATTTTGGGCAGGACAGCACAGGAAGCGGAAGAGGGATTTGATACCAGTGATTACCCGTGGTGTGCTTGGAATTCCAGAAAGGAAACGTTCCCTGTGTTGGGACTAAGGAAGGCATTGACCGGCGGCTCTCTGCAGCACAGCCCTCGTGGTGCTCCTGTTTGGACAGGGCAGGGCTGTTTGCTTTGCTGCTCCTTGGCATGTGCTGAGCACGCCTGCACCGCAGCATGCACAGAACTGCTCGGCACAGTTTGGAGCCTGCCCTGGAAGCTGGAGCTCAGGGAGTTGGGCAGGAGCCTGCTGCCTATCGCCTGTGGCTGGCAGTCCTGCTTGGGGCTCGTGTGTGGAGAAGGGAAATACGCAGTTCCTTAAGCAGCTCACGGGCAGGTCCTGCTGCATGGGGTTGGGGGGTTTCCTGCGCGGATGCTGGATGCGATGGTGTTTTTCTAGGCTTTGCTGCTGATGCATTGCCACCAGCCCTGGCATGCTTCTGCCTGCCTTTGCCTCTGCTCCTGCCCCTTTTCTGGCCTAAAGCTCTCCAGGTATTCGTGCAAGTATGGAAGCATCCAAATTCTGTAGGGGAGAAATGTAGTACAGAGAAATCCCTCTGTAGGGAAGGAAACAAGTGGATGGGGGTTTACTTTGGAGAGTAACGGGGTTCTTCTTCTCATTTTGCTTGTCCTGCCATGAAATGCAGTTCCCTGAGCCTGAGCTGCTGCTCTCCAGTTCTGCACTGTCTGGGGAGGCACAGAAACAGACCTGTTCAAATTCTCCTTTGTGTTTTTGAGGGACACGGATAATTCCCCCGGTGCCGAGGCTTATTTTGCTTCCCTGATGCCGGTGTTTGAACCGTTTCCTTTCTTCCTTCCCTTGCTCAGGGTACAGTTTCAGAGAGCTCTCTTCTCCAGGAGATTTAACCACGTGAAGCCAACAGGGGCTGAACTTCAAAGTAAAGCATGTGAATATATATTATCCCGACTTGAGGCTACTACTTATCCTTTTTCTTCTGAAACAAAACAAACTCGTACATGCCTTCTCCAGACCTGGAATTAATTGTTCTCTTTTTTAACCTCCGTGGCAATGGCAGCACTGTATTTCCACTGCTTTGTTCAGTTGATGGCTTTCTCTGCCTCTCAAGAGTATGGGTATGTTTGAATATTGGGGGAAAATACTGTAGCCCAGGCCCAACTGCTCTGCTTGTGCTTGCCTGGCATCCATGGGTCACCAAGGAACCGGTCCCCGCTGTGGTGGGATGTGCTGGGAACCCAGACCTGCACCTTAGAGGATCCAGGAGGGTGTTTGCTTCAGTGTCTGGGAACCGAACACAGGTTGAGCCAGGACTGAGTATTTTGCTGTGGGATTTGCTCCCTGTAAGTGCTTACAATAAGCAAGTCCTTGTGTCCCAGGTGCTCAAAAGAAGCCGCCAGTTTGGGTCCAGACAGCCCATTTTTGTAGGGCTTGACTTGCAGAAGGTGTTGGGTGCTTGTCCACTGCAGACCCATGCAGTTGAGCACCAGGTGCTGCTGTGGTGTCCCTGTCTTGTTTGTGTCCTGCTGTCTGGTTCCCCTCTGCTCTGCAGCTCCGCAAGGGGAAAGCCTTCATGCATAGGGAATGCTACAATGAAATGATGCCATCAGATGGCTTATGTATGAGGAGGCACAGGCTGTCAATAATCCTCTGTTTTTCAAAGCAAACTCTCGGCATGCCTGCTGGTGGCTGATGACACCAATTAATTTTATTGTTTGGAAATAATCCTCTGTGGTGTGTGATTTGCACGGCCTCTGCCTTATGCTTTCTAGTGATTTCTCTGTTAATTTCACTGCTGCCAATAAGCTGGAGCTGCCTTTCAAGTGGAAAGGGAAACATGACCTAGTACCATGGATAAAATATTAGTAAGAGCAAATGAAATCCCATTAGCAGTGTTGGGACCCGGACTGCTGAAGACACACGAGCTGCTGAAGCATGGCAGTGAGCAGAACTGTGCACATGCTGTGTGTGGATGCACAGGAGTGTGGAGCTGGAACTTTCTGAGCAGCTTTCAAACGGACATAGAATCTGCGTTTTTGTCCCCTCCTGCTCCAGCTTATTGTTCCCTGGTCAAACCACAGTTGACCCTGATAAATTAGATTCCAGTGCCTCCCTGTGTGCTGCAAATGCTGCAGCTGGGCTGGAGCTGCTGTAGCAGTGCTTGTGCTTTTCTTCCATCCCTACCTCTTGATCAGAAGATGGACCTGGTGCTTGCTCCTCTGCCATGCTGCTTTGCTACCCTAATGTCCACCTTTGTCACCCTGTGTGAGGAGCTCACTCTGTGCCCTGGGCCAGGGATGATGTGCAGGTGGGTGCTGCCATTTACTGTCACGATTTACAGCATCACCAGCCTTGTGGGTGTCCTCAAGCTTTGTTGTCCGTACAGCCTGCACCCATCCAGCAGGAGCCCCACAGTGAAGGTATATATATAAGATTTCCGGGGTGAAGTGATTGATGACTTGGGTACTTGTCATTGCAAGTCCATCACAGTTCCTGAGAGCTAGTAACGGTGCTTTGTGGGGCTGGGAGAGGAGCTGTGGTGGATGGGAGTCACCACCCCAGGCAGGGTGAGGAAAAGAGCTCTTTAGTAGTGGCATTGTAGAAACGTCAGATAAATCCCAGTCGCCCACTGCTGCACACCCACACACCCGTGGGGAACCTCATAGAGAGCAGCTTTGCCCCAGTGAGCTTCACTGGCTGCTCTCAACCTGTCACTACATCAGGGGAATGAAATAAGGGTAAAGTCATGATGAGTTCACATGAAATTGTCCTTCTTCAGCCTTTGGAAGGATTCAGCTCTCGTGGTGTGGCTGTTGGCACACTCTTGGCTGGCACTGACTCTCTGTCCGCTTCCTTCTGAGAGGGAAAATTGTTTCTGTAAGGCATGAAAATATCCCCACATCAGTAGTGTGGAAGTGAAGCAAGAGCGGAGGGGAAAAGAAAACAAATCAATGCAGGTTGTGACCAAAATATTTATGTGAAGATTTATATAAACATGCAAATATTTATTGCTTTAATGTTTTTGTTGCTGTGCTCTGAAGTTTTGTGGTTCCTGCATAGAGATCTGGGGCATAAGAGTTGGTAGTTAAGGATATGACCTCTGGGGCTGAAAGTTCAGTCAGAGATGGGTGTGTGCAGGGAGGGAAGTGCCCTAAACCCCACCCAAACCCCCTAGTGTGCCCAGTGGCAATCTCTGCAGTTGCATCTCCACTGCCGGAGCGAGCTGGGATATCTTTCCCTCCATTGCTGTGCTGTGAAGGGAGTGTGACAGCTCTGGTTCAAAATTCATAGTTTTCCAGCCTAGTGCTGCAGGAAGAACAAGGGGGGCATTGAGAGCAGTGGCTGCAGAGGAAGCCGAGCCCTGTCCCTGCTCCTGCCCAGGCAGCCCCTCCAGGGAGAACTGCTTCCGACACAGGATTGGGGTAAATACTGTTCTAGCGCCAGGGTGACATTCTTCCCTCCCTTATGGACTCTATTCTTCCAATGTTATAAGAAGAGAGGGGTAATGGAGCTATTGGCATTTTTAAATATGTATGAACTTGGGGAAAGCCAGAGAAATGAGGAGCAATGACGGCAGGAAACAGATGCGAGCTGGTCTCACAGCCATGGCATTTAACTGTGTGGGGTATTTTTCCTGGTGTCTTAAGTCATTATTCATAGGCAAGGCATGATGTTTCTGTTCTTCTCACATAGAGATTACTATTATTTTTAAGGAGGCGGCTGTATCTGGGCCACAGCTGTGATTATACCACAGAAAGCTGATCGTGCAGTTCTACCTCTGGCTTGCTGGGGTTTGCTGCTGGCAAAGAAACATGTCTTCTGCTTCTTGTTGGGGTCAGCCTGGATAGTGACTCAGTCGAATGGGCTCTGTGGGACACATGATGTTTGTGACAGACCTACACAGATGTAGTTTCTGCATGTATGTATTTGATGTGATGGTCAAGTTTGGCTTCTGGGAGTCGAATGGGTCTGTCCCATCCTTCCATCACCTTTGTCTGGTGGGGCTTTTGCCAAGAAGTAGGACAGATGCTCCTGATTGCTTCTATGTGCACTTTGATTTGCTCGTAAATGGCTCTGGGTTATTCTCAAATGCTGCCATGAAGAGCAGATATGTGGGTTATGTGTGCCAGGGTCCTGCCCCTGCATGGACTGCCTCATACACTCTCAAGAGAGCAGCATCTTGCTCACCGTTGTAACAGTGCCGGCAGCCAGCAGGTCACACCAGGGCAGAATGGGCCTGGCAGCTTGGGGCTGCTCCTCTTATTAATTTATTGAACTATTTATTTATCTCTTTCCCCAAACAAGCTCTTAACTGAAAACGCTCCTAAATTTGGCTGAAGTGCAGCCAATTGTTTCGTCTGAAAAGTGCATTTGGAAGAGATGGATTTCCTTGTTTTCACAATCTGCTTTTCCCTCAGTTAAAATCGTATCTAACCTGTAGTTAGGGGTTTTCTGAGAGCTGGAACTGCACAGAGAGGAGCAGTGAGAGCCAACCTAGCCGCGTCACCCTCTTCTTCCCTGATCTGCTGTCCCATGGAGCATCCCGGCTGCTCTGGAAGGGCTAAACCCGGTTCCCTGCAAGATGCCTGTCAGCACAGCACGTCTGACATGAATTTGTCACCACTGTGCACTGAATTCGTTTTTGCTGGGGAAGGGAAGCTAGTGAGGTTGGGAGCTTGGGAAAGAGGAAAATGGGTAGGGATGTGATTGGGTTTGCGGTTAGGGAAGGCAGGATTTGCTGTCAGGGAAGGCTCCCCTTACCCAGAATGTGATGATTTGATGTTCCACCAGCAATGTTGCTGCTGCCATTCGCACAGTGACTGTGCCTGTTGTGGGAGCAGGGCTGGCTCTCAAGATTGTGTTGGATTTACTTGGGCTCTTTGGGCTGAGGCCCATAGCAGACCTGGTGCTGATGGGCTTTCACCCCCCTGGCTGGGCAGGGATCAATACAGCTCATATGGGGTTTCTCTGTGGTTTGTGCTTTTCCAGGAAGACCCGGGGAAAAAAGATGCCATTTAAAGAGAATTACTGCATTGCCTATCAACTGAAAACAAAAGTCTTTTGTCCTGTCAATCATTTGCAGGCTTTATCTTGTCAGTCACAAGGAGACTGTCTCCTTTTCACTTGACTTTGCCTAGACCTGGTTTCTCCTTCATTCAGACAAGCGACTGTCGGCACAGTAGTTCTTTAATAAAAACATTATAGAAATAAATGTTAATATTTTATCAGTATTTAAACCAGACAGAAAATCGTAATGCAAGTTAATGTGTGTCCTCCTGTTCCACAGCTGAGCCTTGGTGGTGTATCAGGCTATCACATAGTGCTGCAGAGGGAAGTGTCCTCCCCTCTTTACGCACACTCATGTGTTACATGAATCCCTCCTGCCAGTGCTGGGATGTTATGTGTGTACTATAGAGCATCACTGTACATTCAGGGGTATTGTTCTGCTCGAGCTGGAGGCCAGGTGAAGCTCCAGCAATTTGGGTCAGCGCTGCTGGAGTCATCAGTCCCTCGGTGTTCCTCCAGAGCGATGCAGCGTGCCCTGGGTCGTGGGGAGGCTCCTCTCCTCTCGTGCCAGGAGCAGCTCTGCAGAGCAATGGGGATTGCTGCTCTAAAGGGCTGCACAGGGCTGGCGGCCCCTCTGGGGCTGGTGTTTCAGGTGCCACGTGGCCGGGTGTATGTTGGGACCGTGGCCTTGGCTCCCTCATGGGCTCACTGGGCAAAGGCTTTTTCCTGCCAGCACCTCTCTAGGGGCACGGCGCGGTGTCAGGAACTGCTGCCATTGTTCTCGGCAGCACACGTTTCCCTTTGCAGATGGCTAAATATATAAAGCTGTTGGATATATAAAGCAGTCATATGGAGTTTCCATCTCTCTCCCAGCCCTTGTTTGAGCAGGACACCTAAATATTGCTTTTACTCGGTGCCAAGACTTTTATGGTGAGGTTTCGTGACTTAGGTGCCTTTGGTTGATGGCTCTTTGCAAAGCCAAGGTGAAATACTTGGCAAACAGGGACATCTCTTTGTAGCTGGGAAGCACAAATCAGTCCCGTTGAGCTTTTAGCTGCAAACTTTGTTTTGCAGCCCAATTTGGTTTCTGCTTCCCTGACTCTGGGCCCTGTGTTTCCCAAGCAGGAGGGTGAACACAGGGAGCTCCATCCCCATTGCCTGCTGTAGGAGATGATGACCTTGTGTGTTGCAAGGGCTGTGCAGTGTCTCTGGACAGGGAGCAGTGCTGGTGACAGCCCACCACCATCACTGTGCATCTGTTTCAAGAAGCCTGTCTCATTCCCAGAGATTCTCCTAATGCTCTACACATTGGTATTTTATAAACCCTGGGGATCCATCCCCATCCTCAGGGAGAGCTGGGGCTGGGAGAGCCAAGGTGTGAGGACCTGGGGTGGCTCAGGGTGCCCTGGCTCCCCATTGCTCCAGTCGGCATCCCCCTCCCTGCCATGGACACATGTACACGACGTGTCTGCTGCAGGCAGGGACAGATGGGACCTGGCCTTGCCTTTTGTTTCACTGAATGCAGATCCCTCCTAGCCAGGCTTTTCTTAATGGAAGACAAAGATGAGTCACTCCAGTTCTCTCTACAGTGGTCTTTTTTACTTCTTTTCTTTCTGAACCATAACAAAAGCTTTAGTGCACTGGGACCAGTAATTAACTTCCCTCTTACTTTCTGAGTAACTCACCTCTGAAGCACATGTGTGCCAGGAGGCTCCCGACCACATACAGGAGAACGGCCTCAGGGCTGAATTAGCATTTCTGCTACACAAATTCAGATTTCTCTTATACATCAAGTGATTTCAATGGTTGGAGGACCATTCTTTATCAGGGCTTGTTTGGGTGCTCAGCAGGGCCCAGGGAGATGCGCCAGCTGCTGACACTGCTGACATCCCTCACCTTTCATACTCAAGCACCCTAAAGCTTTATGTGAACAGTGGATCCCTGCCAAGGAAGCAACCAGAGGGCAGGGGCTGCTCCCGCCCTGCGCAACTGGTGATCGAGGACCAGGAGAGAAGATGCCCTGAGAAGCATGTGAACTCCCTCAGGTTCAATGAACAGAGTCTCGCCTCTCCCTGTGGAGTGGAGCCTTCAGAATCAGAAGAGCAGATGGCATGGAAAGCATCTTGCTCCACGACAGCCAGGTCTGCAGCAGAGCTGACAGAACACAGGAGCTCACACGTGATGGGTGCGTGCTCATCCTGAGTGATTGTCAGGTTTTTCAAAGACCTCCTCTCTTGCTCAGTACAAAACCTGGGACCTGGGTTGCGCCCATCTCCTGCCTCTTCCCAAAGCGAAAGTGATGGTGAAGGGGATCTTCGAACTCAGACTTGCTCAGCTGCAGTTGGAGGAGACGGTTGTCCCCCAGGAAATGACAGTTTTCAATTTGCTCATTGACTCCATGGTGTGCTAATGAGTTGGGTTATGGGTTTGTGTGGCTCTTTGCAGCTCTTCTCTTTATGTAAAAGCCTTCCTTGCACAGGGCTGGCAATTGTCCCCTCTTGGCTGACTGAGATCTCTTGGAGGTTCATTACCTGTGCAGGGGCACAGCTCACCCTCCTCTAGCACTGATTATCTATTATTATTATGGTTATTATCATCACCATTATTATTATTAAGGAGGAGCAGTCACTAATGAGAAGAGGACTCTGCATCCTCCCTGGCTTTGGAGGAGGGAGCTAGGGCAAACAAAAGGCACAAAATCAGCTCCTTGCTCAGCTCCTTGGTCTCCTCCACCTCGTCACTTGGATTTTAATCTGCAGTTGGGCTTCTTGGCAGTATGAGGATTTCTCAGTGACTGTCATTTCCCGTGTTACTTTCAGGCTGATTGTTTCAGAACTCATTACCCTTGGCATTTATTTACGGAGGCTGGAAGCAGCTTGCACCAGGGGCACACAATGGAAATTGATTTACAGCAATGGTGTGTGATCTAGAAAATGTCAATTTTTTTCTCTTGAGTCTATAAATTAGTTTTGATTCCAATGAGGTTTTGTACTGTACTTATAAATCAGTTCCCAAGGAGCTGTGAGAGTGTGGGAAATTAAAGCAGTCGAGCAGCAGCCCTGTGTCGTGGTGGTGCTGATGCAGCTTTATTGTGGTGCTGCACTTCTGCCTATGGATGCAGGGCTGGGCAAGTGCTGATGCCAGGGATTTGTGTGGGATGCACTTGGGGAAGGAACAGCTGCTACAGTTCAGTTGTATCCTTAGTACAGGGGTTAAAAAATGGACAGGTCTAAGCTTTTAGGAAGATAAGGGTCTGCAATGGCTTGAGATTGAAGGAAACAGGCCCCACACCGTGTTTTTTGGAGGCAAGTGGTGCTTCAGCACTTCAAAGCTAGAGAAGAACTCTGAGGATTTGCCTCAGGCTGTGAAAGCACCGATGCTTCTGGAAATTTGGAGTTGTTTGGAGTTGCAGCCTCAGCACTGGGAGCGTTTGCATGGTGTGAGCAGCTAATGCTGCGAGTGCTCCTGGGCACTCGCAGGGACCACTGATGTGCAGAAGTGCCAGAGGGAGGATTGGAAGTGAGGAAATGCACCTTTCAGCTGGGGTTTCAAATGGCTTGGTTTGACGCTGTGGAGATGGATGCAGAAACTTCTATGGGCAAAACTTGTTGTAGCTCCTCACTGTGCTCTTGCTGGATGCTGTTCATTGCAAATGGAGAAGCAGCTGTCAGGCTGTGCAGGAATACCAGGGGTTAAGAGGGAAACTTCCCCTTCCTCTCCTGCACTGAGCCGGGAGCCAGGTTGTACCATCCTGGCGACCCCTTAGCTGTTTGGTTCCCCTGCCCAGATGTTGGGCTGGAGCTGAAGGAAGCGTAGACAGATGAGGGTGTTGTGTGGATGTGCAGGAGCTGCGCCAGGCTGCTGCTGGGATAAATTGAGTCATTTTTCCCCATGGCCCACCTAAAGGAGTGATGGTTTGAGGTTGTGCCTGGAGCTCTGCGAAGTGGCTGTTGCCCCTTGCCCCATGCTGCAGGGGGTGGTGGCAGGACCCCGTGTCCCCTGGAAGGGCACATTTCCAGCCCGCCTTGGCCCCGGCTGGGGCTGGCGCGGCCTCGCACCACTCGAGCAGCAGGAATTCGCTTTATCTCCTTGGCAGCTGATGAAAAGCCCCGGCCACAGGATGTGTTTGCACACATTTTGCTGGGGAAGGCGAGCGGAGGAGGGAGCCCCAGTATGCTCTGCATCCTCAAGTGTATTTTCCATACTATTTTTTCACTCCCAAAGAGTTAAATAGGGTTTGATTCCTTTCTTCTGTGACACCCTTGGAGATGAATTCTGCCATCTCCTACAATAACACCTCCAGGGTCCCAGCTGTGGTGCAAGGCTCAAGTGGTTGGCACAATGGTGGAGGTTGCATTGCCAAAAGCAAGTGCCCTTCAGCCTCTGCTACTCACTCCCCCATGGACCCAATGGTGCAGTGAATTATCTCACTCATGTTTTTCGGGTAGGAATCAGGAAGCGGGTGCAGCAGAAAGTCCCTTTAGCAGCCTGCGTCTCGTCCTTGAGCTCTCCTTCTCTCTTTGGCTGGCCTGAGTTGCCCGCTTCAGTGCAGCATGGCTGTGGTTACACTCAGGGCAGAGCCCGCGGTGCCTCGCACCGTCCCATGAGCAATATTGCTTCAACATAGGGCCCTGTGTATAACCCCCACTCCTCTTTGTACAGAGCTGCGCTGTGCCATGCTCTGTGCCTTTATACCTGCTGTTTGCTGTAAATACAGCTTAGTTTTTCTTGGCCACCCGGGGCATGGCTCAGCTCCCTCCCCTGCCTTGGGGCTCCCGGCACCATCCGCTCGTTCCTCCTCTCGGCCAAATTGATCAGACATCTTTGACCATGAGTTTTCCCATCGGAAGAACGGCACTGACAGTTCACAAGGGTTTTGCCTGGGCTCGTTAATGGCTGTGAAGTGTTTGGAGGTGAGAAGTACCAGGAGCAGCAGTGCTGGCTGTTGGGACTGGGCAGGGTGCATGTGGGACCTGCTGCAGTGCAGAATGCTCCCAAAGATGTGGTTTCCGCCTACCCCAAAGCAGAGCATCTCACTCTGTCCGGGCTGCAGAAGCTGATTTCTGCTTTTGAGCACCAGCAGTGAGGGATCCTCACAAAAGTGCTCCCCCGGCTCTGTGCTGGGGCTCTTCTGCAGCTATATGCACCTTGCTGTGTGCTGCAGGGCTGCAGAGCCCTACTGCTGCTGCAGCAGCCCTGGTGATGTTCGTGCACGTTTCCCATTGCCATGCTCTGCTCTGTCTATGTTGTTTGCTTCCTGTGCTGCATCTTCCCGCTGCCAAGGCCTGAGCTGGGCTGGCAACCTCGTGCTGAGCCCAACTAGTTCTGAGACAGGTAAAATCTCCTCATCTGTCCTCATTTAAGTCTTATCATTCGTGTTAAGTGCAGATGGTCTGTCCCTGCAGTGCTGCCTCCATCCTGCCATCGTTTTGCTTAGGCCAGTATCCAAGAGGAGGCTATTTATTCCTCTGTTTAAATTTATGTACAGTATAAACCATTGTATCTCAAGCTGTTTATGAAGCAGAGAGCTACTTCCTCTTCTTGTTTTTCATTTTTAATCAATGGTTTCTGCTTACTCACCAAGAGAAAAGCCACAGGGGAATAATTTCTTTTCCTTTTGTCCCTTATTATACTCAACAGCCCTGGTACAGGTATCAAACCCCAACTGATTGCACATAAAAGCAGTGATTCCACTGCAGCCTTTGAAGGCTGTCAGCTGCACCTTTACTGGGGCAGAGCACGATGATGGGGCAGTAGCAAGGTGTGTTGGTGTTCATGGCCCTGGTGAGGCTACGGTGCTGGCTGGCACCCGGCTGGGGCTCAGCAGCCTCAGGTTTGCTTTGCAGGTGAGCTCAGCCCAGTGCTGTGCTGGCAGCAGCAGGGCACAACAACCTTAATGTGTAAGAGCACATCCAGCCGGTGCCATAAAGGGTCCAGTGCCCTTTGATGGGGAGGAGGCTCACAGATTGAGGCGCTTGTGAAAGCATTGCTCTTGTTACTGCACCGTGCCAGAGAGCAGCCCGAGCAGTGGGAGTGAGGCTGTCAGGAAGCGACACAGGGGACAGAGGAAGGTGGCAGTGGGTTTTTGAGCCCAGCATTTAGCTCCTGTTGCTTTGCAGCAAAGGTTCTGCTGTCAGTGCTTCCACCCTTGTGTCCAAGAGCTTTTTGCACGCTGAGCCTGAAAGCGCACCTTGCTCTGACCTTGGCAGGAGCTGGTTCACTGTGGGGGATGAAGGTAATTTTTACTGTACCTAACTGATGTTGGGAGGCATCAATCCATTGCAGTCCCGGCAGAGATGGGGAGATGCCTGCTTGGCACTGCTCCTGCCTGGAATCATGGTGCTTCCAAGCTTAACCTGCAGCACCCACTGTGCAATGGGAAATGCAGACTGGAGTGGATCCACTGATAATGCCAGGGCAGAGCAAAGCACCCCAAAACCATGGCTGCAGCCCCCTGCACTGCACTGCTGGGTGTGGGAAGCCTGGCTTCAGGGAGGTGATGTCCAGTGTATCAGCCTCTGCTCTGGGTTACTGGTGGTGGAAGCCTGGTGTCTCCTCAAGCCAGCCCTGCTCCTCACAGTGTGTCACCTCTTTCGGGGCAGGATGGCCCTTTGAGTTATCACCTCTCTGTCTGCCCAGTGTCCAGCACAGTTCCCTGTGGCACAGCGCACTTTTGCTTATGGCTTTGAGCCTTCACATCCAGTGCAAAACCCTCCCTTTGGCATCAGTCTTTTGGGGTCGCTGCTTTCATGGGGAGGATGTTGGCGGGAAGGATGCGATTCTGCTGCGTTTGCTGGCAAAGCTTCCTGTTGAGTGGAGTTTTTCTTCCTTTCCTCCTCCCATGATCTTCCAGGGGCTCAGCCCGTTTCCTGTTCCGCAGTTCAGGGGGCCCGGTGCCACATGGATGTCCCCAGCTGTCCACGAGCAGCAGAACCGGCTCCAGCAGTTAGGATGAACATTTGACTTAGTCTGGTCTTATTTGGGTTTATTCATAAACTCTTCAGGGATGATGAAATCAGTGTATGATTTTCTGCTGTGGCAGTTGTGAATAAGAACAATTCCCATCTCTTCACTCCCTACGAAAGGAAGAGAAAGTGTCTAATAATAGCTGTGTGAGGAAAGCTCTGCACAACAAAGACATTATGAAAAATATGACACTCATCCATATTGATTTTTTGCTTCGTTTGCTGGCTCCTGCCTTTATTACCCTGGCAGAGCCACGAGCAATGTCATCCCAGGCTCTGCTAATG
This sequence comes from Psilopsiagon aymara, assembly GCA_024733675.1. NCBI lineage: Eukaryota > Metazoa > Chordata > Aves > Psittaciformes > Psittacidae > Psilopsiagon > Psilopsiagon aymara. Next base: position 43,687 of record JANRGW010031431.1, read on the forward strand.
AGCAACCATCAGATGCTGTCGGTCTGGCTTGAAAATTCCCTTCCACAGGCATCTTAAAAGTAACTTTGCAATGTCTGTCCAGAGCTGTGGTGGTTTCTGGGGATTCTGGTCCAGCGTGGGGGGCACAGCCTGAGGAGGAGCTGGTCTGGATTGATGGGTGAGATGCGGCACAGGAACTGTGGGGACAAGGCTGTTCCGGGGCAGCCCGCACTGTCCTCCACACTCAGCAGAATGTGTGCCTTTGGCAGGAGCGTGGCTGAGTCCCGTTAAAGGGGACCAAACAGAATCCTTCCCCAGGTTGGGCAGGTCTTCTTTATCCAGTGACCTTTCCCAAAGCAATTGCTTCCCCCCCCATCCCCAGGTAAGGAAATGTTTACAGGTACTTCATTTATTTCAAATTGACCCCAGCTTCCAATAGGAAGGGGCTGGAGCTGGCCCCAGGGTCTCTGGTGGGAAGAGATTTGGGCTGTCATGGGGAGTGATGTGCCCGGGTTTGAATACCATTAATTAGAGTTCTGCAGCCCCTCTTCTGTGACAGGGCAGCAGCTGCCTTCGTTAGCAGAGATGAATGCTACCTCCAGACAGCACAGTGCACCCCGGAAACCTCCCTGCTCCTTACTGGAGGGCACATTCTCAGCTGGGACTGGATTTACATCACCATCATGTATTATTCATCCAAAATAATACATATTCCAACTCTGCAATTGTGCATGGCAAGGCACAGTCATGTTAAGGATATCTCCAACTTAAAATCTTACCACTCAAAGCATTAACAGATCTTGTGTGTGTTTGGGGTACACAAGTAACTGTTCCTCCTAGCAGAGAACACGGGCTGCCCCCAAAATTACATGTCACAGTGTTTCACTGCAGTGAAGCTGCTCCAGTGATCACTGCCTGTCTCTATTTATAACAGGAGAGAGAAGAGATGTGTGTACATTGCACCAGTTCTGCTCTAAATACGTCTGTTGAAGAACTGAGAGCCAAACAAGTGAGAGCTTACAGTTAGAGGTATCTCGTTAGACTTGCGGTCAAGCCGCTTGCTTTAACTGCTGGCTATGCCCAAGTTGCAGTCATCACCTAACTTCAGATTTCCTCATTTGTTAGTGGGATTATTTCTGACTGGGGGAGCAGAGGAAGAGGAAAATTAATCTGCCCCAACCCACTGGCATTTAGCAATAAATTAAATTCAAGTATTGATGAGGAAAGACGGTGGCTTGGGGACCTTTTCAAGAGGACGTGTGTCAGTTTGTTAGTCTTATTATAATAATTGATACCTAATTGTTTGTTTAAAAGCTGTGTTTTTTGCCACCGTGAAGTCTTTGTACTCCCAGTGATGTTGCACTTACCCCTAGGTCTAAATCACAGCCTGGAAAGCCCTGTTCTGTTACTGAGTAAATAAGATTTAGCTCCTACGCGCTATCTGCCTGTTTCTGTGGAAACCAGCTTTTAGTGCCAAGTGAGCGGCTTGGATTTGAGCTGCTTGGATCCGGCACCGGCTGCACATGGACCTGAGTGAGAGCAGCAGCAAAACCCACCCGTTTTGGGGGGCTCTGGCAGGCCAGCCCCAGTGCCTGGAGAAGCCCAGTTAGCCTGGTACAGAGTGTCGGTGTGATGCTGAACTTGTCAGATCTCCGAAAGGTTGATGATAATGTTGTTTTTTGGCTGAAATGAGCATCTCCCTGGAGGGGAAGAGGAGATGCTTTGGCCACCACAGGGGAATGCTGGTGCTCTGTTCAGAAACATGTGGGATGTGGAGGGGGCAAGCGGAGGGCGGCTGCTCGGGATCGCTGGGATCCCAGGTGGCATGGCCAGGCAAGCGGTGCTCACCTCAGGGCTCCTGTTCAAGTGCAGCTTTAGGAGTGCAGAGCAAGCCAAAAGACTTCCCTTTTGTTATTGCAAAAATAATTAAAGCATAATTATTTTCTTAGCCTTGGATAATGAAACATCTCTGTGGGCCTTAGGGCCAAATAGCTGCACTTTGAATGTTATTTTTAACAGTGCAGCTTTTTACATGTCACAACTCCTTTTCACTTCATATTCAAAGTGTAAAAAGCTGAAGTGTGATGTGATTGTCACTATTAAAATCTCCATCCTAGTTCTGCCCCCTTTGGGATTAGATAACGCAGTGTGTCTAAAGGTCTGCTCTGGGAACAGGGCTGTGGGTAGAAACCATCAGGTGGTCAAACCAGGAATGTCTGTTTGACTGTAGCAAAGACCATGGCACACCATCGTTTAACATTTTAGCTATAACTTAGGAGATTGATGTTGTCTTACCCAATAGGTGGACGGCCCATGGAGCTGGCGCTGGTTCTGAAGCCCATTAGATCATTTCTATAATCCTTTCCATTCTCACTGCTTTCCAGGCATTTGTCCTCTCTATTCTTTGCTGTGTGGGGATTTGTGTGATGGTTGCAGCAGCTCCTCTGCTTGTGCTGTGTTTGAGAAATCAAAGTTATCTGTGGTGGAAGGGGCTGTGGCAGCACAGCTCAGGCTTGGTTGGGTACACAAACACCAGATCAATTTACAGCACCTTGGTCTGTGCTTGCACACCAAGATCTCGATGATAATGAGGGTGAATAATGTGCCGCAGTGATGGATCTGGAGCGGACCCAAGGTTTAGCAGGAAGGACTGAGCCTGGGAAGAATTGTTACTGGCAGCGCTTTGGTGCTGAAAAGCATCAGCCATGGTGTGGGAGCCTCACCCTGATGCTCACAGGGAGGATGCCGCTTCCTTGCTACTTGGTGGGACCGAGCAATTCCTGCCCTCAACTGGGAGGGAGCTGGTGAGAAGATGTGAAAGATCTTCCTCCAGAGCAGCGTAGGTGGAAGCTTCTTTCAGGCTGCTGCATTCCTGTTTGGGGGTTTCTGTGATAAAAGGCATCATGCCCTTCACCCGATGAGCCGGCCAGCTCCGTTAAAGGCACACATGGAGCAGAGGTACCACTGTGCTGGCCATGGAGCCCCACTTTTCATCTCCTTCCCCTTCAGCTTTTCCATTTGCATCATCCATGTGCCTACCCCTTGTCTCTCTGAATGAGCCACCCTGGAGTCCGGGGACCCTCCAAGTGAAAGAGCTCTCAGCCTGTGACTCATCCAGACCCTGGTGCTCTCTGTGCTGGTTAATGAGCTGGACAGAGACTGAGGCCTGGATCGGGAGGTTTTCTCTTATTTCTGTCTCAGGCTTTTCTGTAATCTTAGTGGGGAAAAAAAGTCTTTCCTCTCCATCCACTATTCCTCATTGGAACTGCTAAATAGTCATCTTTAGTGACTCTCTAATGAAAGGATGTCTGCTAAACTGAGCTCCAGAGAGCTGAGCTGCTTTACAGGGAGATGTTTAGACTTGTATCTGTGCCAGGTTTTTAATATAGTTTAATATAATATAATATAGTTCTGGTCCCTTCTTCCACATAGCTTTTCCCCATCAGAGCATACCGTTTCCGCTCTGATGTCTCACCATCATGCTTCTTTACATTGGGTTTGATCTTGAGGAGAATGGCATGTGAAGCAGCAGAGTATTTATGTCTCAGATGCAAATTCAGGTGATGAGCAGGCAGAGCCTCCCCAGCTGCATGGTCACAGGTTGCTCTTCTCATTTACCTATTTGCAGTGTTATTTCCACTTTGTCCTGGAGTGAGGGGTCCATCCCAGCCCATTCCACTGCTGGTGCTGTGCAGGGGCTCACGCTGTGGTTCTTGAGCAGATGAGTCCCCTGCACCCACTGACACTTCTCTCGCTTTTCCTCATTGCTGACCACTTGTCCACTGAAATCCCATTGACAGCCAGTGAGGGACAGCTCACTTCAATGTTTCAGACTGCTTTCAGAGCAGGGAACATGCATAAATCACCACCTATTGTCTAACGGTCCCTTCCCTTTGCTTGCTCAACACAGGATTCTGCTCCTGTAAAGCCACATGTGCAGATGTTACACTGCTAAATAAGTCAAGCATACTTATCCAAGTACCCGGCACAATGTGTTTCAGAGTGCAGAATGTGGAATCCAGCACAGTGCGCGTGAGTAAGTGCTTTTGTGGGGATTGTACTCCTAAGGGGAATGCCATTTTGACAAGGATGTATTTTCCCTTTCCTCTTGCAGCCTGTCTTGTTCTGTCTTGATGCTTTGGTGGAAGACTCATCCAAGTACGATTCATTTTGATGTGGAATTATTCAAAACTTTCAGATCCATCCCTGTGGACCGGTTTGCACCATGGGCTGATGAAGTGATACGGTGCAGCTCAGTGCAGAGGACCTGACGTGAAATGAAAGTTTACTTTTGCGAGGGTCAATCTGAACTGGTTATCTTTTGGTGATGCTTTCAAATGCTCTTTTCTGCAATCCAGGCACATCATTTACATCTGGGCAAAACATGTCATGGAAAAGAAATGTGTTGAATAAAGAACGTCCTTTAAAGCAGATGTGGAAAAGTCATCAAAACTCAATTTTCAGGGGCATTCTGGGGTGCTTTTGTCCAAAAATGGAAACCGTTTTGTTTGGATGTTTGTGGATTCAAATGGAAAACTGCCTTTCTTCTTTTCTTACTGGATAAACCCATCACGCCTGTTGTGATCCACCATGGCACAAAGCATCTCTTTCTTTTGCTGTCCCACTCCCAAGTTTTCTGCAGCCTGGATTTTCCTGGTGCGGGGCTTCTGGCCATGTCTGAGCCCTGCATGAGGTACCTGAGCAGGGTCTCGCTCTGACCTGAGTGGTGTTTGAGTTTCGTGCTATGTACAATGCCATGTGCAGCAGTGACCTCAGCTGCTTTGCTTGTTAGCTGTGGTGAAGTCAGTAAGACTTCAACCTCCAGGTTAAATGTGCTCTGAGTGCCCCTACTGCCATAAGGAAATGTCAAGAGAGCTGGCTAAGAACAAATATCAGTTTCCTGTTCCATTCCTTCCCACAAGTAAACACGTGTCAGGCATTTCCAGGAGCTTCACTGGGCAGAAAACAGCCCGTTTTATTGCAGCCTATCTCTTTGGACAGGAGCTCCAGGGAGGAGTTTCCTGTGAAGCTCTGCTCCTTGCCTGCTTGTACCTAACAGCAGCAGTTACTTCTATAATGGTTGCTCTGAGCTCATCTTTAGATTTGCATGAGTGGCCTTTGGGATGCACTTCTAGGTGTTAGCTTTTGTTTATAGTGCTTTCCAGAGCTCTGCAGCCCTGCCTTTCGGGGACCGGTCCTTCCTGTGCCTTTTCTGCTGGTTTCCCCCCATCTTAGCCCATTGGTAAATGCCCGACGTGCTGCCAGGGTCTCACCATTCCCTCGTTGTCACCGGCTCACATCCATCTTGCCGCAGAATGCATGACCTCTGTCAGCGACCTACGTTCACAACCTGAGCCCTTAGCATGGGCTGTGGGCTGTGCAGAAGGGAGCCTCTATGAGCACAGAGATTGAGACCTTTTTTTCCCTCCCCCTGCAGCCCACAGTGAGCACAGTGCCACTGCCTGCTCCTTGTCCCTGAGGGCTGACTGAAGGGCTGGAAGAGCGAGCGCATGGTGGCTGGAGCTGTGTTTCCCTTTCTGTGGATGAATGTGCGCTCATGGGGGTGTGTTTTTGGCATCTCTTTCCTGTGCCGGGGATGATGGAGCTCGCTCTTTCCAGCCAGCGAGATTTTAGCGTTGCATGTTGAAACTCCTTGAAGCTCCCTGGTTCTGTGTGTTCCACACTCGCTCAATCTGTTCCTATTAATTTTTAAACACATTTTAGCAGCAGATAAACAGCTGGTGACACTTTCGGAGTCACACGGTATCATAGAGGAGCTGATGTAACTCCCATCACCGCACGCTGAATGAGACTGTGCCTGGGCATCGGGACCATGTTCCCCTGGGTTGTGAATGCTCTGCATGGTGCTTCCCATTCTGCTCCAGTGGAGCCAGGGCTCACCTTTGCTTTTCCTGCTGTTTTAAACCATCATGATACATGCTGCAGGTCCTGAGAGTGAAGCTGAGCTCATGTTGGAGCATCCAGCTGGGAAATGTGCCTGAGTATCTTAGCTACTTACATTCCTTAAATCATTGACTGAATCCTCATGCCTGACTCTTCTTGTCTTTTTTTTCTTGGAGGCAGCCAAGACCTGGTCTATGATATTTTTTGATTGTATTTTCTTACAGCTGTATGGATTTGTTAGGTCTGGAGGGACCCTCAGAGCATCTTGTCTCACCCTTTGTACAGTAGTACCGTGGAAATCCATCTGGCTTCCCTTCTGCCCTGTAATCTGCAAGCTGTGGCCTTGCACACTCCACAAAAGGGGGCTTGTGTTTGCGTATCTTTCTCTGCAGCTCCTTCACGCACCAGTTTGCAGTGTGCTGTGAGTGATGTGTGTTTCAGTCACCCACACAGCAGCAAATGTTCTGTCTGCAGAGGCAGAGCAGGGACTAAATTTAACACAGTCAGATCAAAGCACTTCATGGGTATATTTATCCACTGTTACAGTGTGTGAGGAAGGGAGGTAGTTTCTGGCTGTCGGAGTCTCTCAAACTGCTTTGTGGATTGCTTCTCCATCAGCGCCAGGCTCCTTTCTGCCTTTCTGCAGGTGCAAATAGATTAATTGGCATAATGGAATTAAGCCTTGGAAAAAACGTGGCTGTGAGCGTCGGAGGTCGTGATCTGATGGCACAGCTGGTGCCTCCCCGGGAGTACAGGAACTGCTCTGGGAGAGGCCTCTGGATGCCAAGTCTTGTTTGACAGCCTCTGCTGAGGCTTCGAGTTAATCGTGGGTTTGGGGAAGTCGGTGCTTGCTATTTTGAGAGCCATCCTTTTAGTAGCAAAGCAGCAGAACTGAGGGTGTTTCTGCAGTCAGAATAAGAGGTGGAAAACAGCTTTCTGTTTCTGAAATGTAACGCAGTTGTTTTCTGTGTCTGCAGCGAGACCCAGAGGTGACTGAGATGTGCGAGCGGCTCTTGCCAATCGCAGGCTCAGGCAGCAGGGTGCTTAGACACATCCCTCCAATCTAGGTGTGTGAGACAGGGAGATGGAGGGTAGAAACAGGCATGCACCTTTGTGTGTGAGGAATTTCTCCTTGTCACTGGCCGTGGAGCATCTAAAGCTTCAACCGGAGCAAGCTGCACTTGCAAAATGTTCCTAAGCCTCTTTGCTGTCTCTATATGTTTTTCTCTGACCACGCAGCTCTGTTTCAGGGCTGAGTGGAAATGGGGACTTGAAGGTATGGCAAACTCTGGAATATTTTTTGCTTCCATCCAAGGCCTCGATCAAAAAGGATTAAACTTAATACGGACTTAAGCCCGTTTCTCGGAAGCAGCTCTGGATAGCCACGTTGTGCAGCCAACGAGCTGTTTGCTCCATCTGTTTCGACAAATCCAATCAATACTGGGGGAAGGGGGATCCTCTCTTGCAGCATCCTGCACTTTTGCAATCCCCTTGGCTGGAATCACGGAGATTCCCAGGGGCAGAGGTGGCTCTGTGCTTGCATGGCTTGCAGCTTTCTGACTGCAAGCCCAGCCCAAAGAAAAGCTCAGGCGTGGGGACTCCTCATGGGGACACCGTGTGCTGTTGGTGTGTTGAGGGCAGAGCCTCGTACCTGCCCCATCTGGAGTCACAAAATCGCGTGTGCTGCCCCTTCTGGAGGCCTGGGTGTTTCTTTTGCTCTTCTTGGGTTCAGGGGCAAACCAGGGCACTACTCCATGTAGTTTCAGACTTTGAAAGCACCTTTGCCCTCCACCCTCTGGAGTGTGTGTGCAGAGATTGCAGCTCGAGGCCTCTGCCCGGTATTCTTCCTGCTGTGCAGAGCTCCTGGTTTGCCTAGAAGCAGATAATAGTTTGGTTTGGGGTAGTTTGCTTTTTCAAGCAAGGAGTGAGTTTGAGAGTTTTGTTGATGCAGGCAGATACCATCAGCAATAAACAGCACTGAGGGAAATAGGAGAGCGGTAATCTTAACCATTTGGGTTTGGTTTTGCTTTAGTTTATTTTCCAAAGTGTAATTCCTAAAGGAAAGTGCTCCTGGTAAAGGAGAAGAAAAGTGCTGGGTTTCTGGAGGTGCTGGGGGGGGGGATGCTTTTGTTTGGTTTATCCCATCTCCTCCCTCAGCCAGGATTCTTGAAGCAAGCAGTGAACGTGAGGAGGATGATTGATCTTCCCCCCACTTTTTCTTTCTTTCTCCCATGTGGAACAGAACTTGGTGCCTTTTTAAATCAGGGTCTCCACAAGACCTCTGCAGCTCATGCCCTCAAATCAGAGGCAAGGCACTTGTGCTCCATGTCTGATTCAGCACGAATCACAACTCATGCCTGTGGTGGTCAGGCAATGATCAGCTGCTAGCTGGATTTAGCTCGTGTCTGAACATACAAGGCAAGTTGGAACATTGGAAATGGAAGGGCATCCCTCATATTTCACAGTGAAACCACTCTGTTTCCCACTAATCCTTTGCAGGTCGACTGTAGAGCAAATCTGGCTGCGTATCGCCTGCACCACTGCCTTTATAGCTCTGTTTGTGGCATCTTACTGTCAGCAGGAGGTTATTTATAGCTTTCAGGGTAATGTTTTCAAGCCGAATGCAGTTTTCTTGGAGGAAATTGCACTGAGAAATGGGCAAAGAAGTTATAACAGTAATACTCTGCATTAAGCCCCTGTTGTTTAAGCCCACAGCCCTCCTCCTCTTGGTAGACAAATGCCCAGATAAAGGTAGTTTTCCCGAGCAGCATGGTTGGCTTTGCCAGCCCTCTTGCCTGCCAGTGCTGAGCAGGTGCTCCCTAAGGACGTTGCTGCATCAGGATGGGGCCAGGAGAGCCCCTGGTGCTCCCCACTGACTGACCTGGTGCTCACCCATGAGGTGGTTTCAGTCCTTGAAGCCTTTGTGAGTGTTGATTCACAGCACTGGTGCATCTGGAAGCTCTTACTCCCGATGTGCTTCAGGAGCACTTCCAGGATGCAGCAGCCTCTGTTCTACTGGATTCCCAGGTAGTTTTGAGAGGGGAAGCCCAAAGACCTGAGCTGATGAAAAAATCAGCACAAAACTGAAGGGAATTGATGCCTCACAGCACAAAATCTTTTTTCTTTGGTTATACCATCTGCCTTGGGAATCAAAGACATCACATTTCCAGGAGGCCCGAAGAGAAACGGGAGGAATAACTAACCAGTGAGCTGTAACTCCACTTAGCATCCTGCCTGTGTTCATGGTATTAATGCGTCCTTGTATTGCAGCAGGAACAAAAAGCCTCAGATGAGATCAGGGACCCTGGGTGCCAGCGGCTGCGGGTGGGTGTGAAACAGTGAGGGGAGCCGGGAGTGGCAGGAAATGTTGTTGGGTTTCTGTGCAAATAAGAAGCTGCTTTGCAGGGAAAATGAGGCACAGTTTAGCAAACATCAAGGATTGACTTACTTTTAAGAATGTTGTTTAATCCTTTTGAAATTGAGAGGATTACTTATCCTTGAAAGCACGCTTAAGGACTTCTCTGGCTGGGGCTGGAGAGCAGGAGCTGTAAGAGGAGCTGGGTTGCACTTGGCTTTTCTTGCTCTTGGCCACTGCCTTAGTGGGAGTTGTTGGAAAAACACTCCCTGATGTCTGGACAGCTGCTATCCGGTGGTGCTTTAGGAGATGCCAAGCTCAGGGGGGCTCTTGGTACCCGATCCCTCAAAATCGGTCACTTTGCTCTTGTACGTGAGCACTGCTCTGGGAGCTGGAGCATAGGGAAGCAAGCAGGGAAGCACATCAGTGTGTGTTGCCTCATCGCTGGAACCAGGTCCCAGGCTTTGATTTGCTGGGATGTTTGGTACTTGGGGCTTTTCATGCAAGAACAAAGCGGCAGCAGTTGGCATGGAGAGCAGCATGCTTTTCTCTCTGATTTCCCTGGAAGTCAAAACCTGCGGTATAACCGTCTGATTCATAAACTGAGTTTTTACTTCTGAAGTCTAATAATAGACCACAGAAGAGACTCATTCAGTCAGCCCAGGACTTCCCTGGAACTACGATAAGCCCTTTGGGAGCAGGACCAGTGGTGCCAGCGGCTCTCCAGCCTTGAACCCTCTTTGGGCTCAGCCTGTGCAGGTACCGCTCGCGGGCAGCAATGCTCTGCGATGCTCCATCCCATGGCTCTGCCTTGACAAGCCCTGGAGGCTTTATTAGGTGCTTATGAACTGAGTCCCAGCTCCTCTCCCTACCTGGGGAGAATTTTAGAGGTGGGAGACTGCAGCACAGGGATTTAATAACGTGCCTGGAGTGGTGTTTAAAGTTGCTGACAATCTGGGGAGTGGGACCTGATTTCTTTGGCTCCTGATTCTGTTTCAACTTGCTTTTTCTTGTTGCTGTTCATGTCATTTCTAAAGGCAAAACCAATGTTGTTTAAAAATGAGGACTGAAACAACTGTGTGCACCTCTGCACCAGGAGGGATGTGATTTGCAGGTAAGGCTGCCTCAGCCCCTTTGGGTTTCTCCAGAGCAGGTTTGCTCATTGAAACATGATGTTACCAGAAGCCACATCTTTGCCTGATGCTCCTCAAAGCCAGGGCACACAAGAGACAGTCTCACATGAGAGATGAGGTGTGAAAAGGACTCAGAGAGCCAGGTTTGCTTAACACCTCCCATGGAGATGGCAATGTCACTGGGAGCTTTGTGCCATGAGAGCTGCTTTTGTGTTAGATTGCAGTAAAATGAGGAACTTCACCGTGTTTACATTCATGGCTCTGAATTTCTGCTTGGGAAGCTTTCCTGTTCCTCCTCTAGCTGTGCAGTAATTACGGTCTGTGATGGGTGGCTCCAGGGCATCCCTGTAAATCCAGGCGTGCCAGGGTGATGGTCTGGGAGCTCTCCAGATGGGCTCTTGAGAATGACAAATTGGCCAAAATGCGCTCATGACAGCAGTAGCAAAAGTTGTGCTTTGTCTAATTAAGGAAATCCTTCATCCCCATCCTCTGCCAAGCAGGAAATGTCAGAGGCAACATCTCAAAGATGTGGAAGAATGCTTTGGTGAAGCCCTCTTGGAAGAAACATTGCACAGAGGCAATAGAGCATCCCAGGTGTAAGGAAAATTCCCTCTTGCTCTGAAGCTCCTTTCTTTGCTGAACTCCCCTTAGTGACATCTTACACCAGAGGCAAACTTGGCCAAGTTTCGACGTTCAGTCTTGCGTGCCTTGTTGAATAATTCACCATCTCTGTTCTCTGTGTGAAAGTCAACCCTAAATACCAAACTGTGGCAGTCCCTTTGTTGCTGCCCCAGCTTTGGGACCACGCGTGGGGCAGCAGCAGCTGGAGCTCATGGTAAAAGAGCAGGAAAATTAGGGTGAGGAAGGTCGCAAGAGGTGGAGAGGACAAGGTTTGGCACAGGAGCTGCTCAGTCCCAAGGAGCTGTGTGTGTCCATCCCCCAAATGAGTCTGTGCTTGTGTGGTCCTGGCAGTGGGAAGGATTTGCATGAGGATCCCTGGTGCAGCTCTTGATGCTCTGGGGTAATAATGTGAGAAGGAGAAAGGCTTCAAGTACCAGTGGCAGCTCCAGGGGTGAAGCTGGGCACTGGGGGCTCCTGCTCCCCTGGATGCTGCATGCAGAGGTGCTTTAGCACCCTGCAGCATAGGTCGCTAAAGAAGTCAGTGCTGATGGGTGCCTCTGGGCTGGGCTGGGTGCAGGGCAGCTCTGGGCAGCAGCACACCCCATAGTGCTCAGGTTCCTGGAGGAGGGCTGGGCTCTGGGCAGCCCAGACCACTCAGGAAGCCCTTTATCCGTGTCCTGGATCCTGACATCTCTATCTGTGCCAGTGGGTGGGAAGCCTGTCCAAAACTAATAGGTTTGGTTTTTTCAGTGTAGATTTCCAATGATGAATTTGGGCAAGAGTAAAGCAGGTCCGTGAGGTGCTGAATCCATTCCTTGTGGTTGAGAACTGGAAAATTAGCACTGAAAATTCTGTGCAGCAATGAAACCTTCCACCAGGGGTTGGAGCTTTCAGGGAGAGGTGGTATCCTACTGCTCCTGCTTGAGATGCTGATGAAAATACTTGGTTGTTGAATCACTTCTGGCTGCTGTGGGCCAGGGAAGGGCGACGGTCCCTGCTCGCCTCTGACAAACTGATGATGTATCTGTACTGAAACACAAGAAGTCAAAACCCCTTCAGTCTTGGCACGTGGCCTCAATAAGATCATTTTGTGTGGGAGAGATGAAAGGAGCTATAAACCTTTTGTAATAAAACACAGAAGTAAGAGGGGGTTTCAGTGGTTCTCAGTGTCGCATAAACCCTGCTGGAGCAGGTCTGGATGTGTTATGTGAGTGGCGGGATGGAGTTTCCTTGGATAATGCTGTTGAATGGGTAGTTTTATGGCCAAGGGTTAAATGTCTTTTAAGCACATTAGTAGAACCAAAAGCAGTGTTTGTGCTCAGTGTCCCGCAAGCCCTCGTGTCGTTGTCCTGTGACAGTGATGGGGCACTGGAGCTCACCCATTTCAGTGGGTGTTCAGGCTGTGGTACCTCGAGTTCCCACCAAACCTTCTTCCGTCATCAGTAAGCCCATCAGCATCTTTTTCTCTCTCCAGGTGATCTCTGCAGTATCCAGACTCTCCTTCCACAGTATTGCTCAAACCAAAGGAATTAGGTAAGATCCTTTTCAACCTGATGCTTTAAATGTTGTTTTTATCTCTCCCTGTCTATATTTATAGTATTTAATCACATCAAACTCTTTAGAAGCTACATATATTAGGGTTAAACAGACATCAAGGATGCCTTTGGTGTGTAACTGGGTACATGCAAAAGCACCTTGCAGGCTGCTCGGGAGCAGCTTACAAAGAAAGGAAGTGTCATGAGTTGTGTGTGATGTGCCTGCTGCAGGGGCAGCGGGTGGGTTTAGTGGGATCCCAGGGAAGCCAGCAGCACCTTTTGCCCTGCCCATGGAGCTGTGGTGTCACCCCACTGTTCCCAGCTCATTCAGGTGGCCTTTCTGTCACTGGCTACTGGGAAATGTCTTTCTGACCTTGACAAAGGCACATCAGTGCTGTGCAGGCAGAGGGGGTAAGGAGTGACCCTGCCCTGATGCCCTGTATGGGCTGCCCGGCTGTGGGGCTGCTCCTCCACTGGTAGTGGAAGGAGCAATGGGGAGGGAATTGAAACCAGCAGACGGCCCTGTTAAGCAGAGCTGTTACTGTGGGCTTTGTTCAATTTCCTGCAAGATTGGTTTGCAATTGGCTTTCTTGTTAGTGTGTGTTTTCATTATTAATCTGGCACCATCTCACTAAGACCACAGACACAACCGGGATGAGTTCTCAGCCTCAAGTACCTTTCCTCCTTTTTTTTTTTGGGGGGGGGGGTTGTGTGTGTGTGTGTTTCTTTTCCTCAGCTATAGGACACATTTGCCTTGCCCTGTGGAATGTGTCCGTCTGCTGTGGCAGGATGTATTGTGGTGCTGGTCCCTGGCTGTGTCCCAGGGTCAGCACAGCCTCAGCCAGACTGTGGGGATGCTGTGCATAGGCCCCCACCACATCTCACCCTGCTGCCCATGCCCACCACCCCACACCTCCATTTCCACTGTCTGAACTTATTTTCACTGCCTTAACTGCACTGATTGCTGGAGGGATGCAGCTTTTCACGTGTAAAACAAACTCGGAGCCTTCCCATCTGTTAACCACAAATCTGACAGATCCCACCAGGACCTGGGGGGAGTTTGGGGGTGTTAAAGTTTAAGGAATAAAGGTGTGCTGTAAGTTAAGGACTATTTATTATTAAGGGTAGCCCTGAGCAATGCAGTGATTATTATTTTAAGAGAAAGGAACATCCAAGGCGCTGGGAGGCGGGAGGGGAGGGGGAACCCACACACAGGCTGCAGTGCCTTTGCCAGAGCTGGGTTTAAGCCTCGGGGCATCACTGGGAGAGGCTGTGCTGTGTCAGCCTTGGCAAAGCCCTGCAGACGGGGGTGTCCTGGTGTCCTGCAGAGGATGAAGGAGCTGCTGTGCCCTATGAAGGCTTTGGCTGAAACCCTGTTGCTTCTGCTGAGGTCTCCTGCTGTCAGAGCTGGCAATAGCTGGGGCGCAGGGCAGGGAGGCTTTGCTGTTCTTATGGTTATGTGGCTTTTGCTTCTTCATTTTACAATCAACATTTACAGTTCCCACTAAAATCCCTTATCTTGGAAGCCTTTGGCACCGTAATTACACAAGAATAGCCCAGAGCTTAGTGCGTCTTTGGTTCTAACCCCATTTTCCTGCTCATTAACCCAGCTCCTCCCCACTGC
>JANRGW010031431.1:57915-77189 GCA_024733675.1 Psilopsiagon aymara
CCGACCCCCCCCCCCCCCCCATCCCTGCCTGTTCTTCCCTTTTGATTAGGGAACATGCAACCAGAAAAGCCTTAATGACAGAAACTGATCTCAGATGAGTTAATTTAAGGGCTGGGAACCAGCAGCAGCTCTGGCTCCCCAGAGGGGCTGCTCACGTCAGCCACCGCTGCCCCTCAGCTCACTGGGGTCCCCACTGATGCTGGGGGTCCCCGACCTTCCCTCCCGCTATGAGGATGCTGCCATTGAAATAAATGGAAAAGTCTCGCTGGCTTAGGCATGGTGCACAGGGCCGTGGTAGAGTGCAGTTGGGATGGTGCATGACTGTGGCTCTGCTCCGTCCCCTATTTTGAGGTCTAAGAATCAGAATCACATATATGAAGAATGAAATAAATCCCTGAGCCTACTACTTGCCCTTAAATAAATGTCATGGCAGGTAGGGTAGAAAAAACAGAAATCCGTCTCGTATGGTTTTCAGTGACAAAAAACTCTGTCTTACTGATTCCTGGATATGTGAACCTTGTCAGAGAAGCCCTGTTTCACAGAGCAAATCAGACAGCTACCAGGATAGCTGTGTTGAGATGACAGAGGGTTTCTTCCAAGAAACAAGATACAGGCAGCAAAACATGGCAGAAAACGATCCCTGATGTGATACTGTGTTCGCAACACGCTGCTGAGGATGTGCTTGATCCGGTGCAGCCACTGCCGCCGCCGTGTCTGTCATTCCCTGCTCTGTTCCAGCCATGATGCAGGTTTCAACAGTTGCAGGCATCAGTGTCCTGCTGCAGCACGGCTCATTGCTGCCTTTCCCTGAGCAGGGGATGGTCCCTCATGGTAGCAAACCACATCTCTCTCTTGCACAAGGCTGTGTGAAGAGCCCAGACGCTAACTGAAGCTGCATGTAGTTGCCAGGACCACCGCCACCACTCTGGGTTATTTTTGGGTAGTGCCCCATGTAACGAGCCCCTTGATGTTACGAGGCTTATTGGTGCCTCCTAGAAAAAGGCACTTTTTTGTCTCCTCAAGGCATTTGGAAGAAAGAAGGTTCTGTGCATAAGGACGTGCAGAAGGAAAGGTGGTGCATGAAAGGGAAGATGTGTGGAAGGAAAAGCAGGATCTTTGTTCTGCTTCAGGTGCCATATGTGGCCCTGGGCAAATCCCTTAGTTTTGTGTGTGTGTCTTGGAAATGGGGAGGGGAGAAAAGCCTTTGTTCACCTGGCTTTTGGGACAGCAGACCTGCCGCTCCTTGGGCACAGGCAGCTTTGGCAGCACTGCCTTTGATCTTGCTCAGGAGCACGGGTCCTGCAGGAATGTGCTAATTCTCTTTTCCTGGAGTTTTTATCCTTGTCTCACAGGGCTGTTGCGTGTGGGGACAAAGAAAAGATCCTCATTGTGTAGCATTGCCCATTGCTTAAGGAGAGGGGAATACATTTAATTGCTGTTGTTTCTCATCCTTTCCTGCTCTGTATGGAAGACTGCCAGCACTCCCAGGGAGAATTTGCCACCGTGTTCCTTGCCCGTTGCGGCTGGCACTGAATGAGAGCCTTTATTTCGCAGCCAGGATGCTGGAGCTCCCACCACAGACCCCGCTCGCATCCTGCTAAGTCCTTGCCCTGCTCCTCATGGGGCACCAAATGCTCCAAGCTGGTGGGAGGACTTTGCAGCAGGCAGGAGCAGCGGGGTCTCACTGGGGTATTGTGCAAAGGGTTTCCCATGCTCTGGACCATGAGTTCTCTCTCTTTCCAAGTTCTCTGCAGTGAACTCAGCTCTGGAGGACAGCGGGGCTTCTTGTTCTTGTTACAGGTCCCAGTAAACTGGGATTTATTTTTCCTTAAAGCTTTTTTTTTCCCTTTCCACTTCCCTGCTGCAGCCCTGCCTGTCCCTGCTGCCCATGGCATGTCCCGGTGTCCGCCTTGTGCTTGCGAGCTCTGGGGTCTCAACGTGAGCTGTGAGTGGGGGACACATGTGTTTTCATCTCCCCACGATATATGTTTTTCCTGGAAGCCAAGTTTTGCAAGAGAAGCAGGAGGTTCAGGAATATTGGCTCATGCTGCCTGCATGCATTTTTAATGTGAGCACAGTGAAACCATCTGAAAACGGGAAAGAGTTGGAGTGCTCAAAGGCCTTTTGTTGAGGCCCTTAATCTAAGTAAATCCTTTATATATGAAGTGAAACTCTCAGTGACTTCAGAAGGCCCCACAGTTAATAAAAGAGATGTAAAACCATTTGCAAATGGGGAGGTGGGGTGAGCCCTCTTTGTCACAGGGAGGTTTTCTCCTGCAGAAGCAGTGGCCATGCTTTGGTCGGGTGGTGGAGGGAAGGCGAAGGTGTTGGTTGTGTTTTCCACATCCTGGAAACCAAGGCAGGACCCCCTTGGGGTTGTGGCTGGCTGAGCTTGTTGGTGTAGAACAAGTGACATTAGTTTCCCCTCAGGGCAAACGTAGTGAGCGTAGCACACTGCCCTGGGCAGGGGTTAACCTGACCTTTAAACAGATACAGAAGTGCAAGCCAAGATGCTGGTTCTTGGGTGTTATGGAGTTATGGGACCTCTTCTGTGAGATTGGCTTTACGGGGACTGTTTTACTCATTGCCAGTGCTGTGCTCTCTGAAGTTGCATTCTGCCTGTTAGTTTTTTGCTGCCATGGTGTATTCATTGTACATGCTTTAAGCATTGCTCTAAAATGGATGGAGAAGGCTGTGGAAGAAAATCTGTGCCTGGAAACCCCTATGGCTGCTGTGCAGAACTCTCCTGTGCTCCAGGGAGTCGAGAAATGGGCCCAGTCCTGTGACTGACCAGCACGGATCCATGGAGGTCCACAGACCTCGTGAGCCAGGGGCTGAGTGGAGATGGTTTCTAGTGACATGGACAAACCTTCTTCAGGAGTGACCGTGCGGCTTCCTCCCTTGTCAGTGAGCAGGATCCTTGGCTAAAAGCAGTTCCTTTTCAGCTAAAAACGTTTTTAACACATTTATTTTGGCAAGTGTGTATCCTTACAGGCTTGCTCCTCAGAGAGCCTGAAAAATATCGACATATTTTCCTGTGCGGCTGCTTTGTAGGCTTGGGAGATGCTGAGGTCACCCTGTAAGCATCTGCTAATAAAAGCAAAGGCAGTTTCTCTCGCCCCCTCCTCACCAGCAGCTTTGCATAATGAAGATACATTTCCAATGTGCTCAGCTTTGCTTAACAGTCACACGTGGGGCTCGCTGGGTTTTGGGGTGTGCCTGCCTCGTGGCTGCTCATCCACTTCCTCTGCCAAGCAGGGTCAGTGCATGGGCTGACATCAGAGGTGCTGGAAAGGTCTCTCTGAAATGCAGCCCTTGTCCCAGGCCAAGACAATAGCTTGAGGCTCGGCTGGTCCCAAACTGTGGTCTCCAGCACGGGGGGACAGGGAGCACATGGACTGTGCCTGGGGAGAGGCACACTCGGATGACCTGGGACAAACCACTTCCCTTTGCACCGCTTTGGAGAGCAGGAAGTGCACGTCTTTGGCCTTATGGACCAGAGAAGGTGCTGCCCAGCAGAGGTGTTCAGATCTGGTTTACATTGCACAGTAGGACCCCGCTTGGCCGGGATGCACTGGTACTGGTTTCGTGCAGAGAGCAGTGTGGGTGCTGCTCTGGAAGCCACAAGGATGGGTGTTTAGGTAGTCACTTGGTTTTATTGGCATGTTTCTTTTGACTGTAGGGGCTTGGGTACAGCAGAGAAACTGCTCCTTGACCTGCTGGAAGATTTCCTTGTGCTGCTCTGCCACAAGGTAAAAATGGGGGTTTCAAGGCCTTTGTTTGAGCAGCATTTTCCAAAGTGAGGCAGTTGCACAGTCCTGGGGGGATGTTGCTAAAGTTCATGGGGTGCATCCCAGGTCTGTCCATCCCAGCTGGGAGTTATCCCTGTGCTCCCCAGTGAGTGGTGCTGCCTGCCCAGGGTCTTCTTTAACCTGGGTCAAATTGTTTCCTAGTGATTGGTTTTTCCCCCTTTCATCTTGAGAAAGTTGTTTCTGGATTCCCCTTTTGGTTTTATCCATCTGTTACCATCAACGTGGAGCTGAAGTGTGGAGAAAATCATTCTGCTTTCTTGAGCAAAGCACTGGGACATGAGAATTTTTTAAAGATGTG
The DNA here is from genome assembly GCA_024733675.1 of Psilopsiagon aymara. NCBI lineage: Eukaryota > Metazoa > Chordata > Aves > Psittaciformes > Psittacidae > Psilopsiagon > Psilopsiagon aymara. Next base: position 62,026 of record JANRGW010031431.1, read on the forward strand.
ATAATGTGGTGAAACATAAATTTATATGGGCTGTTATTTTCTTGCCTCCTAGTCTCCAGAAATGCTCTGTTCACATTTGAGCTAAAGATAAAGCAGGGCACACTGCTAACCCTTGGGCACTGCAGTGCGTGCACTGCACTGAACGCTGCGAGTACTCCCCTGCAGAAGCATCATCTCTGCTATCTGATGATGCAGCTTGCTGCCTCCCCCCTGAATTTCCATCAGAATTAATCTTGTGAGAATTTTTGCAAGTTCCAGACCACAAATACAAGCAAATCATACTTTTTCAGAGGACGTATCTAAAATTTGGCACAGCATGAGGTGCTTCTTTCCAGAGATGAGTAATGTAACACAATAGTATGATTTTAATTAAATTCAGCAGCTTTTGGTGTGCTCCAGTGTGTGTTGTTCTGCAGGGAAAGAATTGATTCCAATCTGCTTTATAAAAATGGCTCTTGGGCATTAATCTCCTGGGTTTCATCCATCTTGCAGCCCTTGAGCAAAATTGTTCCCTGACTCTGTTCCCATTTCACAGATGGGAATCAAAACTCGGAGGTCAAGAGTGGGACTGGAGAAGCAGCTCCAGGTCACCACTTTGCTTGTCCCTGGTCAGCTGTATCAGCAGCAGTCCCCTCCTGCTACATCAGTAAATTAAAGGCTGCTTTAATCTGCCTGATCCCACCAAAGCTGCTGATGAACGAACGTGCTTTCAGCAGAGGGTAAGCATCTGGCAGAACCCCCCATGGTTTTCTTTGGACAGCTCCTGTGGTCATGAGGGCACAACAGTGTTCCCCAGCAATTATGGCCTGTAGGTGCCATGCTATGGAAGCATTTATCTGCCAGATCCTGAGCCAGGAATGCTCAGCACAACCCCATTCATCCCGGCAGAGCTGCAGAAGCTCCTTTGTACCAGCCTGAGGCTCTGCTCCTTTCCACTGCTGAAGGAATTCCTCCCAGAAGGGGCAGCCAATGGGAGCAGCTCACATTTCCTGGGTCTCATTGTCTCTGCCTGCTTCTTGAAGCACTCAAGTTTGATCACTGGGCTTAGGACAATAGCAGGAGGTGATTCTGCTGGTGTTAGAGGCTGGAGTCCTGCTCCCGGTAGGGGCTGGATCAAATCCTTCACTCTTCTGTGGTGTTTGCACAAGTCATGGAAACCTGCTCACAGATGTGCCTGACAGAGCATCTCCTGCGCCAGCAGCCTCTGGTAGGAGCAACTCCATGGGATGGGGAGGGCAGCGAGTGGGACATTGCCACCCAGTCTGCTTCTTGCCAGCCTTTTTGTTCCCAGGGCTGATGTGGAAATCAGAATGAAGACAGGGAAAACATAAAATAAATGACACCAGATCCTCCCTGCTCAGTCACTTATTGGATTTGAGGCTAAGATGCTGCTGTAAGCAGTTGTTATACTAAAGCTGACCCCCACACCCCAACCCTCTGTATTCTCTGTGATGGTGCCACAGAGGTGAAGAGCTGGCTTCAGTTGCTAGGACAAGGCACCCTGATGCTGAAATAGTTTCATAAATAAATAAGTCCTCCAGCTGTTGCTGTTGGAAGCGCAGCCCCACTGGCTCTTGGCATTAAATAATTCAGAGGAGAGTGCATCGAGGCTGTGCATTGAGCAATGCCTTCACCCGCACAGAGTCAGGGGGGTGGCTGATGAGGTTACGGCGTGGGATGGATCATGGGCAACTCAAGTGGCCACCAAGAGCAAGGCAGGTGTTCTGCATTAGCTGCCAGTGGAAGAGTGATCGATCATCCCTGTGTGCTGTACCGCGGCTGTGGACTGCTCCTGCCTTTCCTTGTCAGAGTGTTTTGCATTGCAGGGTGCTGTGTGCTGTGCAGTCTCCAACACACGGAGTAGCCTAAATGTTTTGTAAGATCAAGGGTGTGCTTTGCATCATGTGTCAAGGGTGATCATCTGCTCCAAGTTGTGTCCTCAAGAGGGGAAGCTCACTCTAAACTCCAGAACACATTACTTGGTCTTTTCTTCTCTTTTAGGCGCTAACACAGACACATCAGTTCGACCCCACTTTTGTTCTCCTCTTTGATCACTGGGAGCGATGCTGCTGAATGCTGTGGGGTTTGTCTGTGAAGAAGTCTGCTCGGGGAGGTTTATTATCTCTGAGAGCCTCTTCTGGGGGTGTTTGACATTTCTGGGGCTTTCGCTCTTCCTTCTGAGCGGGATCAGGCTCCTGCGGAGCCGCTGGTGCTGCAGGCAGCGGGGGGAGGCACAAGCACAGCAGCCACCAGGCTTCCTCCCAGCACCCGCCCTTCAGCTCCAGGTTTTAGATGGTCCATTTGGTAATCCTCTCCTTGTGTGATTTCCCTTCTAATTGCATTCTGTGCAACCTTATTTAGCCATTAGCTGCTATTGCAGAGATAAGGTTATTAATTCCTCCCCTGCCCTGACATTCACTCCGGTGCTTTACCGCTGGTCAAGGTGAAGCCAGGGGCTGATGGAGCGGCTGTCCCCATGAAACTCTCATTAGAAATTATTTTTCTCTCTTTGCTGTCTCCTTGCCTGACTTGGGCAAATTTATCACAGGAACTGATTGCACTTCAAGCCCAGACTTATGGTTGGAAATATGTGCTTGTGATTTTAATGTTCTTTGTGGCTCTTTTACTTTCTGGCATGGTGAGCAAAGAGAAGGAAATAGAGATTAAGAGCATAAGATGCATGTAAAAGAGAGGAGGTCGTGTCTGGTGTTGGGTTGTATCTTTTATTCTTTACCAAGTGGCGTTTAAGCAGAGGTCACCCCCCGATTCCTCCTGTCTCACTGGAGAAATGCTGCTCCCCCTCACCAGCTGGCGCTGAGCTCCAAGATGGGTTCCCATGATGAGGTCTGGCACTGCAGGAAGAGCTGGTGATGTTTTTGTCTGTGCCTCACATGGCTCTGGTATTTGTCACTGATCCCCAGGGGACAGTAGGGGAGGGGAAACACAGGTTTAGTAATGATCCTGGGTGCCTCCAGCCTCTCACTGCACCTTTGTGCTTTGCAGCTTCTCTCCAGAATGGGCATCCCCCCAACCACAAAAGCATGGGCAGCTTTGTGCCAGATTTGGGGTGTTGGGACAATTGTTCAATGGCATTGGCCTTGCCATGAGACTGTGAGAGCCAGTGCAGCCCCACCTTCTCTTCCCACCCATCACTGTCTTCCTCCTGTGTTCATGCTTTGCACGTGAACATCGTTCAAGGCTCCACGGGTCCAATGGGTCTGCATCTCACACAGGGCATGGCACCCGGGATAGCTGCTGGAGCATGAAATCGCCTTGCCGTGGGGCTGGGGTCACTTTTCCCTCCTGGCCTCACCACCTGGTTGTGGTTTTAACTGAACTTGCTGCAGGTTTGAGCACTATTTTAAACACTTGGTCTGAAGCTGCTCCTTAAAGGAAGGGTGAAGTAAAGCCAAGGGCGGAAGGCGAATTCATACTGGAGAAAAATAGCACATTCAGGGGTAGCCAGGCCGTGTGTTGAATCCCTCAGGAGAGGCAACGTGTTGTGAACCAGGGAGGATAGAGAGAAGAGGAGGAGATTGCTCTTGGGGCAGTTGAAAGTTCACGTGTTCAGGTTTGCTCCCCCTGGCATCAGCATCCTGGGGACAGCTCTCTGCCTCGGCCGTGGTGCCTCAGGCCCGGGCTGAGCTGCAGACACAGTCCCTGGCTCCAGCTGGAGTGGGGCTCACCCGACCGCAGGAGCCCGGCACAGCCTCAAGGTGCATCCAGCCCTGCAGAGCCACAGCCTACGTGGCCCTGCGCCAGCAATAATAGTTTGGGTTTAATTAAAACAGTATTTTTCATCTCCTTCATATGTTATTTGGTTATTACTTCAGAACGAGCCAAGGAATTCTTGTGTTCCCCTCACTCCCTCCCTTTCCCTTTTAATGTGCTTTCTCCCCCTTCCCCTTTGGCCTTTTGGTCTCTTTTCGCTCATCCCCCAGGTTTTAACTTTTTTCAGCTATCATTAAGCTGTTAGGACAAGGAAGCCCAGGGCTTGTTCAGGACTCACTCATCCTGGTGGGATTGGCTGCTGGCAGCAGTGGGAGACACTGGTGGGAAGCATCTCAGAGTGCCCGGGCTGGGCAGGCTTGTGGGCAGGGAGGCTCCATCACAGGGGACACGAGGGTGCTTCTCTTGCTCAGCAAGTGCAGCACAAGCTTGGATGAGACTTGTACCGAGCCCTTTGTGCAGCACCAGCACAGTGGGAGCAGCAGCTCAGGCTCAAGTCTCTGAGGTGCTGTTAGATGGTGCGGTGCTCAGCCAGTGCCCTGTGGTGAACCAGCCTCTTCTGGCTACTTGTCCTGCCATGCCAGAGCTGCCCACGGAGAGCAGTGGGGATGGGCTTGTCCTGGCTAATGCCTCTAAAGGAAAAAATGTGTTTGCAGCAAATGTTTAGTTCCAAGGTGCCCTCTGCCCAGCAGGGTCCTTGGGCTGGGGCTGCGGGACATGCTGCACGGGGATGCACCAATAACGCTGTTGTTTTTCTCCTTCCCCAGACCCTTCCCATCGGAGGAGACCACGGAAAATGATGATGATGTGTATCGGAGCTTGGAGGAGCTGGCGGAGTGAGTGGCCTCACCTTGTCATGGGGGGACATGGAGAGGGAGAAGTTGCACTGTGGGTCCAGCAAAGTGGGATGAAAGGCAGCAGTGGGGCTGGGAGAGCTGTGTCAGCTGCTTTGATCATCATGCCAGGTGATACTTGTGCTCTCGCAGTAGTCTGTGTATTCCCACGCAGAGTCCTGGGGGGCATCACTTGTAATAGGGTTGAGTGTATGGGGAGCTCATTAGGGGACTTGGGGGGCTGAGCCCATGGGGAGCTCCTCTGCCTGCTAAAACCCATTGTTAGCTGCAAGACCCCAGGCTGGGACCTGTCCTCTGGGCTGGCTGAAGCCAAGCTGCTTGCTGGGTCCAGGAAGGTACCCATTGCTAACTCAGTACTGGACCCCCCTATGGCATTCTGGGGCTGTGTGGGTGCTGGCACAGGGGTCTGCATCCCCTCTGAGTTACCTCAGCCCACAGCAGCTGAAATGGGATGCAGACCAGTGACCGTCCTGCCTGTCCCTGGTGCTTGGTGGGATGTGGGGCGATGCTGCTGCAGTTTCTGTGTCTGTCTTTGTCTGGGTCTCTGGTGTTTTGCTGCCCATGGTGATGATATAACAGGCTTTTAAAAGCAACCTTGAACTGCAACACTCACGGTGAAATGCAGGCACTATCTGCATTCGATGGCAGTGTTCCCGCCAGCCAGGGTTTTACTTATGAAGTGCAGTCTGTTTCATCTGGAGAGAAAGTCTGCATGGGTGGATATGTGGCTTTATACAGTTAAATATTATTGTTCCACAACATAAATAATAAGGCTCCTTAATCCAATGAGTTCCTTATGGCTTCAGTTATTACAAAAGTAAATCATAAATTACTAGCCGAGGGAAGGGAGTACCCTGGCAGCCCCCCCTCCCCTTCTGCTCCGGCAGCTACGCTTTAATGACATTTTAACTTATAAAGCGATCCTTTCAAGATCAACATTTTTCTCTCCCTCTCGCAAAGTTCTCAAAATCCCTTTAATACTGGGTTTTAAATTCCTGATTCTCACACGTAGATGTGCTTTTAATTGGAGAAGGGTTTGTGTGTGAACTCGCACCCAGCACTGGTGGCTCCTGCAGGGTGTCCGGGTGAAGCTTCCCAAACTGTTCCTTGGATCTTTGCTCGTGGCCGTGAGTTGGTTCCTCTGTGAGGGGGTCTGGGATGCCCAAGTCCTGCACTCGGATGGCTTCAAGGTTTATTCTGTATCGATTGCTCTGCTTTGTCCCACATTGTCTCCAATTCCTAACTTTCTCTTCCCCCTATTCTTTGCAAAACCCTCTTTACCTGCGCAGTAAGGACCCCTGGGGAAAGGCCCCTGTAAATCATGGGGATGTTGCAATAATTCCTTCATCCAAGTCTATGCTCCTGGTGCAGCCAGGTTGTGCACGGAAACACAACCCATGGAAGGGGGATGTGGTTTACCCCTAAGTGTAAAAACCCTGAGAGCCCCTCAGCACCAGTGCTGCCATCCCGCTGCCTGCAGACCCATCAGCAAGAGTCCCCCTTTCTCCTTGGACAAGGAGGGTCTCTCCATGCTTGACAAGGAAAGTTTCACTGGAAGCTTGCTTGCTGGTCACAATGGTGTGTGCTGGGCACCACTGCTGGGTGCTGGCAAACGTGGGACCACATCAGAAAAGCTCTTTCTTCACTGCTGCTGTTCTCCAAACAGCTGAACAAAGGCATCATTCACGAGCTGGGCATGATTCAGTCCATCCAGCATCTTTGCATTTAATATTGCTGATGATCCAGCAGCCCTGGGAAGATTCAAGTGCATCCAAAATGCTTCACTGGAGGCAAGGAAGTGATTCTCACATAAAGCAATGAAGCTACCCAGTGCATGAAAGAAACTGTGACCGAGCTGGACACAGCGATCCTCCAGCTTTGGGGGTTTTTTCCGCACTAATGTGGTGCATCCGTGCAGCTGAGTGATTGGTTTTTTCCTCTGGATTATTTGGCAGGATGAATGGTTCTGTCCATAAAGCCACTGTAAAAGGTGCTGCTGCGAGTGTCCAGCCTCTGTCCCTTATGGGCTGAGGAGGGATGAGCTCCAGGTTGGGCAGAGAAGAGGTTCAGAGCAGCCCTGCGGAGAAGGACCTGGGGGTGTTGGTCAATGAGAAAATGAACATGAGGGGGCTGCAGTGTGCTCTTGCAGCCCAGAAAGACAACAGTATCCTGGGCTGCATCCAAAGGGGTGCCCAGCAGGTCGAGGGAGGTGATCCTGCCCCTCTGCTCTGCTCTGTGAGACCTCACTTGTATTGTGTGCAGTTCTGGGGTCCTCAACATCAAATGGACATGGAACTGTTGGAACAAGTCCAGAGGAGGGCCATGAGGATGGTCAGGGGACTGGAGCACCTCCCGTACAAAGATAGGATGAGAAAGTTGGGGCTGTTCAGACTGGAGAAGAGAAGGCTGCTTGGAGACCTCAGAGCAGCTTCCAGTGTCTGAAGGGGCCTGTAGGGATGATGGGGAGGGACTCTTCGTTAGGGATTGTAGTAAGAGGACAAGGGGTAATGGGTTCAAACTGAAACAGTGGAAGTTTGGATTGGATATGAGGAAGAAATTCTTTACTGTGAGGGTGGTGAGGCACTGGAATGGGTTGCCAAAGGGAGTTGTAAATGCTCCATCCCTGGAGGTGTTCAAGGCCGGGTTGGACAGAGCCTTGGGTAACATGGTTTAGTGGGAGGTGTCCCTGCCCATGGCAGGGGGGTTGGAACTGGATGAGCTTAAGGTCCTTTCCAACCCAAACTGTTCCGATCTATATGACGCAGCACCACTACGAGAGAGGAGTGTCCTAAAGGGAGCTCTCTGGGCGTTGTGCTGCTGGGATAAGCTCAGGTTAAATATTGAGTTGGTTCTAACAATACATTTGGGGGGCTGTAAAAGTGGGTGTTTTGGAGAGCATCCAAACTCTTCATTGCGACCTTAAACAGGGCGGTTTGGTGCTCACCTTTGAGTATCCCAGTAGTTGCACTGGGCTGCGCAGCTCCCAGCGCTGGGTCAGCCTCCGGCAGGTCAAGGCAGCGAACTGCCTGGAAACAGCTATTAACAAAAAAAGCCCCAGCAAAACCCCCTCCTGCAGCCAAGAGAGCAGCTGGTGCTGCGAAGGGGAGGGGAGGATGCGGGGTGTCAGGGGAGCTTGGGAGTTCTCTGTTTCCCTGTCCCCAGCCCAATGGTTTGCTGCAGGGGCAGATGGCAGAGCAAGGGCGGCCTCTGCCAGTGGAGCTCCATCCATGCCGGGGGGAGCGGGAAAGGGCCATGTCCCCTCTGCTGCCTGCTGTGTCTCAGCGAGCCCTGACCCCAGCGCAGCAGCCAGGCCGGGGGGGCCCGGGGGAGCTGGTCCTGGAGTCAGCGAGCCTGGTGCTTGTGCTGAGGATGCTCCCGCAGGCCTGCAGCGATGGCAGCTGCTGCTTCCCCCATGGCTGCTGAGCATCCCCCCCACCGACCGCTTTCCAGCTCTGGTGGCTGTTTTGGCTGCCCCAACCACTCTGGTGCTTCTGAAGCTGTACTTCACACTCAAGTTAGATTTGCTTTGCTGCCACTTATCTCTCTCCAGTTATTTTCTCTCATTAAAATGATGAGAACCTTGAATTCTGGTCCTCTTCACAGGAATGTTTTTTTTACCATGAACCTTCTGTGCTTCATGGCACTGTCCCTCTGTGCTGGCACAAAGCCTAGCAGGTTCTGTGGGTTACAACCACCATGTGGGGTGGGTTTGGGGTTGTTTGGTAGCTGTTTGAGGAATTCAGGTGGGCAGAATTGCCATGAATAGTTTAACATGAAATATTTACTTTGTGTGATTTCTACCTTTTTTTAATCCCTTTCAAAGGGAATTGGTTTGAGGGGAGAAGTTGCGGTGTTGTAAACAGGGCAAAGACGGTGTTCTGAACAGAAGCTCCCCACCAAACCCTGCGCTGGAGCCGGGAGCTTCATCCTACAGGTCGCTGTTCCTAGGTCTTGTTCTGAGTTGCATCTCACTGGAGGTTTTTCCCCAGTGGAAGTACTGGGGATACTGTGGGGTGTTCCCAAACCTTTCACGGTAGAGAAGGGGAGTTGCAGGAGATCTGCCTGGCCTCAGTTTCTCAAGCGATGCAGCTCAGTTGGGCACAGACTCCTCCAGCAGTCTGTCTTCTGCCACGAGCTTCCTGCTGAAGGGTTTCCTTTCACTGCTGTCACCAGTGCTGCCTCCTTGCATCTTCTAAGACACTGATGTGCTCAGCAGAATTTCTCTAGTGCCTTAAGGGAGTACTGAGTAGAGGAGCCAAGGTGAGATCAGTTAGCTGCCACTTTTTGTCTGATTTTTGTAGCGCTCGAAAGGCCACAGTTGCAGCCAGTTAAATGAATGGCTCTGTGGGACACAGCGCTTGAGCCTTTGCACTTGTAAATGTGTCTTTTCTTCTCTGTCACCAGGAAAGGTTTTTATATGTGCTACTGCCATTGCTGGATCACGCCAGCTGCTGTAACTGGGTGAGGCTCATTCTTGGGGTTATAATGTTCCACTTTGAATGGGGAATATGAGACCTGAGTAGAATAGATGGCAAAAGGCTTCTCCTGCTATTTCCAGACACATGTCTCCATCCAAGCACAATCTGGCTAATTAAAACCCTGCAAGATCTCGTGTCCAGGGGCTGCACATCTTGCGCTCCTTCACCCTGAAACCCAAGCTTGCCAGATGTGCTGCAGATACAGGACTGCTTGTCCTTGTCTGGCAGGGACCCTGAATGAGGGGGATGGTTGGATGAGCTCTATTTATAGCTGTAAGTGGAGAGTAAGAATGAGAAAGTGGAGGATTAGTGGGGTGAACTGGAGCCTGGCAGCTGTCCTGGGAACCCGAACATTCCTTTCCAGCCTGGACCTGGCAGGGCTCTGAGGCCTTCTGGCTCTGAACCTCAGCCACAGGGCTGGAAATTTGGAGGGTTTTTTGGTTGTCTTATTTTGGCCCCTCTCTCTCCTCCTCCGCTGACTTCTGCTCTTGGTGGTTCTCGTGGTTCAGAGCAAGAGCAGTCGCATGGTGGGTTTGCCCTGAAGGCCTTGCTTGGGCTCACCCTTGAATTCTTTAGCCTGGTACAAACTCATCAAATTCACAGAGCAGCCTTTTGGATTCAGATGTTCTTCAGTGGCCCTCAAGACCCTCAGAGCTTCCCTGCTTACCCTCCTCATGCACGCTGGTTCCCAGTGGTGGGAACAGTGGGACCAGTGCCTTCACCCAGGGCAGTGAGGTTCTTCCTCAACCTAACTCAATTTTGGCTTCCTATCTGGGGAATGGCACCGGGAGGAGCTGGGATCGTGGAGGCATCCTGCTCTTCCCCAGCTCCCTGCTTCTGCACCCCTGCTTGTCCCTCACTCCGAGGCAGCAGCTTGGCACCAGTCCCACTGCTAAGGGAGCTGCTCCTTGGCATGGCTGCTGCCTGCTTGGGCATGTACTGAAGAGGCATGGCCAGGAAGGAGGAGCTCAGCTAAAAGCGTTGGTTTTGCCTGAAATTGCCATAGGTATGAAAAGCTGTCCTGGCAAGGCAAGATGCTGCCAGCCCAAAGCTCCTTACATCCATCCCAATAGCAGTAATTGCAAATGCTGGCATGAATTCTGAAGGGTGGATAAAATCCCTTCCTAAACCCAGAGCTGTCAATGCATCTCCTAATCCAGGCAGTAGATCGTAGGCTCTGATACCCATGGCTAACTCGCAGGCTCTGCTGCTTTTATTGGAGGAGTAAATTGCTTTTCTTTGTGAAGAACAAGGTGAAGATATGGCCTTCCTTGATCAAGTTGTTCAGTCTAGGCATGACATGCTTGGGATGCTGAATTTATTGCCTCCCACAGCAGGGGTCTGTGCTGAACATGGAAAATACCTGCCCTGCTTTCCTTTCCCTTAGGGCCTTTAGCACCAGTGTGTTCTTAGGTTGCCGCTGGCTAAAATCATCCCGATGCCTGCTCTCTTTTTAATGATGGGGAGAGGGTGTGTGTGTGTTTTCAACCCTGGCAGACAAAGTGCAGAGACTGGTACAGATCAACATGAGCAAAGCAGCAGTATCAGCCGCTGCACACATGACAGGACAGGCTCATCTGCTCCCCATAAAGCCGGTACCTCTGGTGCGCCTCAGAGGTGTACTGGGAATGGGTTTAATGAATAAGGGTCTGCTGGACAAAGGTGACATTGTTCTAATACCACCATGGCTATCAAGTTGTGGCACCTGGTTGTGCTTGTGTGGGGAGAGGCTGCTCAGGATGTGGGGCTCGGGGGTCATCTCAAGATGCTGTGTTCTCCTTTGCACATGGCCCATACCAGTCAATGAGCGGCATCAGGGCTCCGCTCCAGCAGCAGCATCCCACAGCTCTCCTGCAGTCATGTCAACTAGCCTGTCCCCTACTCGCGACATTAACCCAGCCATACGTTCCCTTATGGCCCTCGAGTCAGAGGAATGATGTATGGAGAGAGAGGCAGCAATCCGAGAGGTGCGGGCGGGAGCATTCGTCAGGATCTGGGAGTTGCTCGGTCTGGAGAAGGAGTGAGAGAATATAAATACTGGCCCGATAATACTGGTGACGGCGACACTTGGGGAGGGGAAGATGGATCACCAGCTATTAGTAGGCATTATTACAGCAGCTGCAATGCATCATTCAGGGAGAATGGGATGGATACATCATGCCAGTGAATTTATTTAAAATCCCCAAATTTTTATTAAATAAATCTGTTTATAAAAATAGAAGGAACTGTATTTGGAAAAGAAATAAGGCCAATTTTGCAAGCAGATGTACTCTGCTGCTCTGTGCTATGTAGTATAGAGATGTCGAGTGTTACAGCTTGAGTGCAGTTCTACACCTAAATATATTTGTCTGTAATTAATGCCCATGTTGAAAGAGACAGCTCATAAAACACCGAGCACTGTTTGATATTCCAGCGTCTCACGCTGCGCTGATCCCATGGGGCTGACTTCAGTGGGAGCCGTTAGCAACCAACACCTGTGGATCTGAGAGCTAAAATTACTGCTCTTAATTGGTATTTACTATGCCTTGAATTTTCACAAGTGTTCTATGACTTAGGAGCCCCTGGCAGGGCTGCAGAAGCTTAGATGGCAGCTCAGTACCTCACAGCGTCAGCTTTAAACACAAATTGAGCTCCAGTGATGCCTTTCAAACAGTGCTTGCAGGGCATCTCCAAAGTGCTGTGGCTGATTTTGGGAGCGTGACTTTTGCTGCTTAATTTATCTCTGTTGTAAACATCACCACTGCCCTCTGCTCAGAACTGGGGCTGATCACCCCCAGGCTGAGCATCAGCCAAGCTCAACTTACACCAGGGGAGCACTCCCCTCCTCTGGGTAACATCAGAGGTAAAATTGCCCAGTTTGCCCATCAGTGCAGGGATGGTGCTTTATGGGACTCAGTGTAGCCCCCGAGTAGCTGGATCTGGAGCTTTTAAACCTGGACTGGAGGGAGGGTGGGGCTGTGGGTCCTGCACAGCTTTGTCACACTCCCACTCAGCGAGGCAGGGCTGGGATGCTTCTACCTGTGCACGGAGTCATCAGGTGATTATTTAGTGATCACTGGGTGAGTATCCGAAGCTTCACTGCTTTGAGTGGACGTGGGTTCCTTCACCAGTTTGCAGCCCCCACTGGGGGAAGGGAGTGATTTTTTTTACATGAAGGATGTCTTTTTTGTTAGAAAAAAGCATGATCAGACCAAGAGTGAGGCAGTGCCAACATCCAGCCCATTAAACTGTATTGTCTAGGTGTAATGTAGATACAGCCACTGGAACAGGAGCTGCTCCCTGTCCTGAAGAGGAGGCAGGGGGTGAGCAGGGGGCTGTGGGCAGCTCTGGAGGCAGGTGGAGGTGGCCCTGGTGGCTGCAGCCGCTCAGTGGTCCTGCTGGGTGCTGTATGGGACGAGCACAAACTCTGCAGGGGCAGAGCTGGTGCATGATGCTGGAGCAGCATCGCCACATGCTCGGCACGGGGCTCAGAGCAGTCCTGGCTGCCATCCCTGCCTCTGCCTTTCTCCTTTCCCAGCCTCTGGTGAGCAGGAAGAGATGTGCAGTGGGCACTGATCTGGAAAAGCAGAGTCTCCTGATGCAGAGATTGTGGGCTGAGCACATCAGCACTGTGGGCTTTTTGTATTGTCATGGTTGTCCTCCTTGCACAAGGGCAGTCACTGGTTGGCCTGAGGACCATGCAGTGACCATGGCAGAACAGGCAAATCGCTCCCCTTCTCATTCCAGTGAACATGACCTGGGGGAGGATATTTACGACTGCGTCCCCTGCGAGGATGAAGGCGATGATATCTATGAAGATATCATCAGAGTGGAGGTTCAGCAGCCCATGGTAATAATTTATCTGCATTTTTAAAGCTACACCTTGATGGGAGGGGAAGTGGGAGGGTTCAATTAAACAAATAACCATCCACAAGTGATGCTGCAGGGGAGTGAATGCTTTGAATCCTTAAACTGAGCTCCCTCACAAGCAGCAAAAGTGAGGTGGGATGGGGCCACCCAGAAGGAGTTCTCTGAGGGGCCCCAGGGCAGCCGGTGTCCACAGCCGGGTAGTGCAGGGTTCAGGTCAGTAACTGGCAATTTACCAATGTCCCCTCCTCAGCGTTGGATATTTTCCTGCACGCGGCTGTGCAGCGATGGAGCCAATGGCTCCGACTCCTTTCCTCCCTTTCACTGAGCAAAAAAGTCTATTTTCAGTATAAGCCCCACCATGGGTGGCTAAGTGTTGGGATTATTAAGGTTTGATGCAGTTATGAGTGTGTCACACTAATTCAGTTCTTGTATTTCTGCATGCTTCAGATCAGATACATGCAGGTAAGATGCACTGATTGAAATACTGGTTTCCATCCAGCACATAGGTCTGAACTAGGGGTTGTAAGGGAGGGTACAGAGGGTCCCCATTCCCGTGCAAGAGCATTAAAACCCCACTGCTGAATCATGTTGGATGTGTTGAAATGCATTGAATGGTACAGACAGGTTCCTTCCTAACTTTTCTGGATAAAAATAGTTTTCTTTAACATAAAGCAGTAACAGAGCTCCCCTGACTTCCCAAGCTTGAGGTGGTCCTGAGTTTGCTCTGACTGAAGGCTGAACTGGAGCTCTCTGCTGCATGAGCAGGCAGCTGGACCACTCTTGATTGTTATGTGTTGGTTTTCCTTTTTTCTAGAAAATGGGAATGACAGAAGATGACAAAAGAAATTGCTGTTTGCTGGAAATCCAAGAAACCGAGGCCAAATACTACAAAACACTTGAAGATATAGAAAAGGTAAGAACTGAGGCATCTCCTCTGTGCCATCACCTTTCGATCATCGCTGGGTCTCGCATTAAACTTGCTGTACTGGTTCTTGCTGTGAGAGCTCGCAGATGTTGAGGCAGGAGCGATGTGTTCATATGTGAAACTGGAGAGGAGGGAGACCCAGAAAACCCATCCTGACAGGCACAAATGCACAGCCCGTAACTGCAGGAGCCAAACAGCACGTTTTTGTCTGCTCACTGCCTATTGGAAAGAGCCTGAACCCATCCTGCTGTGTCTGCTGCCTGGGCTGGAGGCTCAGCCACTGTGTGAGCCCATAGACGTTTTTCAGAGGTGCAGATTTCTCATTGGAACTAATTGGATTAAAAGTATCATTTTGCTGCTTAAATTCATAGGGTTTTATTGGTTGTCATAAATTAACGCTGTCTTTCAAATCAAAATAAGAATGAGCACCTCAGCACAGCAGCAGAGTGGGTTAGCCTAACCCTAACCCTAATGGCTGGAGCCTGGCATGGTTCTTGCTCCGAGGAAAGCCTCAGGAATGAAGGACAATAGTGAAAATCCAGCTGCCATTTCTAATCACCCCAAAATGCTTATGATTCCTCCCCTTTTGCAATTATTTGCCTCTGTCTGCTGCAAGTTCAGTGAAAAATCATTGACTATGGGGGAAGCAGGCACAATGGAATAACGTTTCCCATTGTCCATGGGAATGTCCCAAAGTACATGTAATTCGCACAAATAATCCTTGTTCCTTGGAGACAGCCACAGCCCTCCTGGTTCACTCCAAAGGAAGAGTTAAATCATTGCTTTCATGTCCATTAGAGAAGCTCGTAAAGGCCTAGTGGGTTCTGGTGGAGGGTCCTGCCTCTGGTCCATCGCATGAGCAATGGTTTTGTACTTACAAGTCATGGGGAAGTTCCTATTAGTATGGATTTGTTCAGAAAGGCATTTCCAAAGCGGTCACATTATTGGTGCCTTCCCAAGGACAGAATTCTGCTGAGATACCCAAAGAAATGAACTATTCCTGACTGCAGTGAGGGAAGGATCTGTGTGGGTGATCCCCTCCTGGGTCAGTGGGACAGGGGCTGTGCCCACCCATGGGCAGGGGTCATGCACCTCCCCATGCCTGGAAGTGCCACGGGGAGCTCAGGGGGCTCCTGGCCCTGCTGGGGTCCCTGGCACAGCCTGAATTGGACAACCACGTGGCCGTTCGTCTGCCTTTGCAAGTGCTTAAATTGGTTAAAACGCGGCTTCTCCCTGCCGGGTAACTGCAGCCGGTAAAGCAGGACACCCTCCCCCCCCCCCCGTCCTCACCTCTCCAGCATTTCAATCCCTTTTCCATTTACCTCTTGC
>JANRGW010031431.1:77195-126005 GCA_024733675.1 Psilopsiagon aymara
ATATGAACCCCCTGCGGTTGGTACTGACTCCACAAGACATGGAAGCTATTTTTATCAATTTGGAGGTAACGGTGCAGACGTTGTGGCTTAAATCTGTGCTCTTTCCACGGCAGCTCAGACCTCTTCCTGCTGAAGAGGAGGTGTACAGATTTCATATGAGATTTGTGCATTCACCTGTAGAGGTTCAATCCTCCACATGCTGCAGAGCTTGAATGGGTTTAGGAGATATTCTTTAACATTCAATTTTCGGGTTGGGGATTGCATGAACTCGAGGTAAGAAAACAGTTTTATACAGAGAATGTTCCGGGGCTGGGGCTGTGTATTTCAGCTGTACTTTGTGGTGGTTGGCACACTGGGATGAAGGGATTTATTTCCATGCTGGGGTCTTGGCTAGAGCCTGCCCATCTCCTCTGCTGCCTCCAGGCCTGCAAAAGGGACTTTAATACACATGAGGGAATTTGTCACTGAATGACCTCCTGGTGCAATTACGCCCTTGCACAGCTGGCCATGTAGGGCTGCAGCTCACTAGAACAACTTGGTTTAAAAACAGCTAAAAATATGGGAAAAGGAAAAAAAGAAGAGAAAATGCCTGTCTGCTGGGGCAGGGAACGTGCGCTTCTTCAGGCGTTTGTGCCCATTCATTTTGGATGTGTTTGAAGCATTGATTGTTTCTTCGGTTTAGGACCTAATTAAAGTGCACTTCAGTTTCCTGAGAGCCATCGATGTCTCTATGATGTCCGGAGGAAGCAGCCTGGCAAAAGTGTTTCTGGAATTCAAAGAGAGGTAGGGGAGCCCTGGTCTCCAGGCACTCCAGTTTTAACAGATCTGGGATAATAACTGCAGGGCCCATCTCTCAGCTTTGGGTAGAAATGCTGGTCCCAGCAGGCCAGGGTTGTGTCCTCCACAGCTGAAGGCTCTCAAGTGGCTGGAACGTCACTTGGTGCTGACACTTAAGCAGCCAAATCCAGCCACAAATGTGTCAGGCTGGGACATCTCTCTGACCACCCTGGCTGATGCATGGGCTTCTGTGGAAGCCTGTTCCTACATGCCTGCGTCTGTGCCTGGGCACTCTTGGGCTCAAAGCATCCCACATGAGACTGGCTGGTTGCAGCCTGAGCATAGAATGTGTTTACAGGGATGTAATGATAGGAACATCACGGATATGGTGAGCTGGAATGGAGTAAAAGCTCACTTGTCTCCATGGGTTTAGCATAGTCTCCTCCTGCAAGCAGCAGTGGGGCTTTGAGGGCCTGTGGTGTGGTGGGATGAGTCCTCGCCCTGGTGAGATCAGAGAGATGGCTCAGTCCCAAACACCGGGGGTTTGGCACCACTCTTGTCGTGCACCTATAGCATGATGCTTAAATGTCGAAGTTGCTTTCGCAAGCATAATAGATTCTGTGTTTTGGCAGCTGAAGGCAGGAGTACCCCAGAACTCAAAGATAAGGTTAATAAAAGCCTTTAATATCCTTAATACTAATCAAAGGCCTGAATCATCATGGATTTGTGCCAGGGTGTTATTTCACTGTGATTAAACCAGCGTCTAGACACAGAAATGCCATTCAGAAGTCAATAACTGCAGAAATGCCATCTGCATTAATAACACACCGCAAGGTCAGATATTCTGTCATTCCCAGAGACAGGCACTTGTTAAAAAGGGAACGTTCTCTGAGTTAAATCAAAAGGAAGAAAAAAAAAGAAAAACTCCAAAGAAGAATGCAAATAATTTAAGAATTTGGGGTCAAAGACACCAAAAGCAGGCTCTTGGGGGCAAAAAGTTTAGAGCCACCTTGTCTAAACAAGCAGCGTCTTCTCCTATGTCAGGAAAGTCCGTGATTCCATATTACAGCAAGGAAAAGGGAGTGCAGGAGGAGGAGGTGGGCTCACCTGGGGAGACAGCATTGCCCCACCAAGAAGGGAGCGTGGACCTCCAAAGTGCCCACTTGATTCCTGTGTACAGGATGTTCCCCCATCAAATGTGTCTGTGACAAATAGCTCTCACCTCCCTACGCACCCTCAGAGCCATCCCGGCACAGTGATGTATTGCTCCTCTGCTTTGCAGGTTGGGCTTCAGTGGGGTTTTTGAAGGAAATAGTTTGTAAATCTCTTTCTCGGAAAGCCAGAGGTTTGAATTTATGCTCCTAAAGGCTCTTTGAGATTCTCTGGGTGCTGGCAAGGTAGATACTATTGTGCGTGTTCAGAAACTGTCAGGGAGAAAAGGCAGAAGAATAATCTCTCTTGGCTGCTGCTTTGCTGGGGACTGCAGCTCCCATAAATCTCCCCATTCAGCTCCCTGCCAGGGTCTGAGAGTCCCACGTTTCTGGAGCAACACCGGGTCAGGTGCTCCCAGATTGTCTCCACCGAGAGACGAGGCCCCAAAATAATGGATGATTTGCAGTGTGTAATGGAATATGCATCTTATCAGCAGCAATGCAGTTAACAGCAAGGAAGGGGGGAAAACCCAAACCTGTCATGCAGGATTAATGAGTGAAGTAGGGGAAAATGGGGGAATCCACAGTAAAACTGCTCTGGTTTTGTCAGTCTGTGGATTTATAGCTCTGGGTGTCCATACAGAGCCTCGCTGTGTTTCCAAAGGCTGTGACAATCTTCTCCCAAATTACCCAGTCACTTGATCTCTATGTCCCTGCAGCCCATCCTGCAAGGGATGTGCCCTTGGGTTTCAAGGGGATCTGAAGCTTCTCATTCTCTGAAGAGGTGCCAGTTATCAACCCCTTTGTCCATTCGGGGCATGTCTCATGAATTGCGAGTTTCTTGCAGCCTTCTTCCCTACTTGGTGAAACACCCAGAAACCCTTGGGGAGAGGGACACTCATCAGTCACAGTGGTGGCAATCACTTTCTGGGCTGTGAGCAGCTGTAACGCGGGAAATGAAGGCTCATGGGGAGATGAATATATGGGCTTGAGCGAGATCAGTTGGAAATGCTCTCCGGAAGTGGATTTTTGTCACTGTTCGGTGTTGAAACATATCCCGGCTCTGCCTTCACAAGTCCTGGTGCCAATACGGTGCAGCCGGAAAACCAGTGCCAGGGGATTGTGGTAATGGTGGAGTTAAAAGAACGAGCTGACTGGCAGCTGAGGTTGGGCTGCAGGTTCAGCACCCACCCCCTCCTGCTCTAGACCCTCACTGGGGTGGAAGAGGCAAGCACTGGTGGTGATGCAGCTTGGCCATGGGTCAGCCCCAGCTCTTTGCTGTTTCTTTGCCTATTAGGGCAGTCATACCTGGGATGTGGGTACCACTTCGTAACTGCTCTAGCGAAGGTCTTTCAGTGCGGAGCTGAGGTTCCATTGGTTATCATGGTGCTCTGAG
The DNA here is from genome assembly GCA_024733675.1 of Psilopsiagon aymara. Taxonomy (NCBI): domain Eukaryota; kingdom Metazoa; phylum Chordata; class Aves; order Psittaciformes; family Psittacidae; genus Psilopsiagon; species Psilopsiagon aymara. Next base: position 80,520 of record JANRGW010031431.1, read on the forward strand.
AAGAAGTGGTTAAATACATCCCAGTAGGGAGTGGAGGGATGAAGCACTGAACCTCCAAAAATGGGCTCCTCTGGCCACTCGTGGGAGCTGAATCACCCCCACGGGCTGCAGCTCTGGAAACTTCAACCGATTTAAATGTTAAAAAGCCATGCAGTAAAAAAGTGTTAATACTTTGCTAAGCAGTTATATGGGAATAGCTGTTTGCCTTGTCCTTTCGTTGTGTATAAGCATATATCTCTTTTATAACAGGTTATAACTGCCAGCAAGTGTTTCCTATTAACTCGGTGATTTCCCCTCTCCAGGCTGCTGGTTTACGGCAGGTACTGCAGCCACATGGAGTACGCCCAGAACACGCTCAACCACCTCCTGGCCAACAGGGAGGACGTCAGGCAGAAGGTGGAGGTGAGCGGGCAGTGGGTGAGGGCTGCCCCCCTGGGCACGGGGTTTGGAAACAGGGTGCTGGAGAGCAATGTTTTGGGAATGATTCAGCCAGAGAGGGAAGGGATGTGCCTGTGCTGCCCAGAGAGGGAGCAAAGCTGGGGGTTGTCCTGTCCTGATCCCCTGCTTGCCCCTCATCTCCCCACTAGACACACTCCCTGTCCTTCTCCCCGAACTTATCCAGGTTAAAGCAATCCAGGTGACTGTTGAAGAGGGACTGGCTGTGGACAGATTCCTCTTTTGAGTCATGCAGGGAGACCCAAAGGTACTGAGTGCCCCCAGCCAGGAGCTGTGTGGCTTCCCAAGGTCACACACAGTGTCAGGGGCAGTCTCCATGTCCCCAGGCGAACACCCAGGGTGCTCACTGTCCTCCTTCCCCAGTGTAAAGGCTTAGTGTAAAAGCGTCTGATCCAGAGATTCAGTAAATCAAAGGAACCCCAGAACGGATGCTTTGTTTGAGCTGCTGTTTTTACCCAGCTTTAATTCCTGCTTTGGTCTTGATGCTAATCTGAGTTTGCTGGGTTGTCTGTACATGTTATGTCTCCTTTTGCAAATGCCCTTTGATTTTGCCATGCAGAAGCAGCAGCCCAGCTCAGGGCTAAAACTGAGTTTAATCATTTTTTAAAGCCTGGTCTCTGGGTCTCACGTCAAGCCAGTGGTTGCAGCACCCACTTCCTCCTGTGCTTCTCCTTCCCCTCCCTCATCTCCTGGGGGGCACACAGAGGTTTTCAGCCATTGCAGCCAAGTCACGTATCTAAATGGGTCTGGGTGAAGGGACCAGTCACAAAACTTCCTGCCGTCACATTTGCTCATCATAATGACTTGGTGCTTACCAGTGAAGCTGCAGCGACCATCTGTGCTTGCTGCCAGTGCCTCGCTAAGGAAACACATTAGTTCAGCCCATCCAAGAGGTGTGTTCAGCTAATGTGCCTCCTCTGCCATTTCCCGAGGTCTGAGAGCATCCGTGGGCTCCCCTAAGGAGCCTATCTCACTAAGCTGTAGTAGCTTAGTAGGGAATGTCTGCATTTTAGAGCCCAGCCCCTGTGTTCTATTCCCTGATAGACCCCTTTGGGTGCACACAGGGACCACGAGCCATTGGCTGGGTTACAGACGCAAAACATACGAACCACAGGACAAGGGAGGCTTTTTTCATGGGGAGCCTTTTCCCCCAGCTGCCTCACTGCTGATGTGTTGATTTCTTCCATAGGAATGCACGCTAAAGGTTCAGGATGGGAAGTTTAAGTTGCAAGATCTGTTGGTGGTTCCAATGCAAAGAGTTTTGAAATACCATCTCCTGCTAAAAGTAAGTGTTCCAGGGTCTGTGCTGCTCTCCAGCTGCTATCCTCTGCTGTAGCATCATTCAGCTTTTACAGTGGAGAGTAAATCATTGCCAAATGCAGAGTGGTTTGTGGGCTTTTTTCCCCCTTCAAATGAAATAATTGCTAGAGCTACTTATCATGACATAATATTTGCACCGTCTCTTAAAGTATGGTGACCTAGGCTAATTCTGCACTTGTTAGCTATGAGAGGCAGTTAATGAATATAAAATAAGCTTGCATATAATCTGATTATGTGTGAAATTCCTCCCATCAGCTCCATGTAAAAGCTCTCCCGAGCACCAGCCGCTTGGCACATTCCCTGTGCTCTGGCCATAGCTGCCTGCCCAGCATCCCACTGCCACCCCAGCGTCCCTGCCACGGCCTCGCAGGTCACAGGCACAGGCAGTGTGTGGCCTCTTCCAGCACCCCAGAACTCTTTATATCTACTTTTATATTCACTTTATTTTTGCAGGAGCTGCTCAGCCATTCATCAGACCGGCCAGAGAAGCAACAGCTGAAGGAGGCTCTGGAGGCCATGCAGGTATGGGAGGGTGAGAGCCAAGAGTGGGGGTCTTGAGGTACAGCAGAGCATGGGACCCCCCTGCCTCTGTACCACAAAGCCTGAGATGCAGCCTGCAGGAAGGCAGTGTCTCCTCCTCCTGGACATGATTGCCATTTGATGCGATTGTTTGCAGCAGGTCTGTAGTCAGCTCTGTTATCTTCCTCCTTCAGCAGCTGGGGATGCTGGAATTTGTTGACAAGTTAAGACTTTTCACTAATTTCTATTGTGTGTAAAGGGGCTGTGCCAGATTCTTGGTTTTGCTGGGAGGGATCTGGAGGAAGTCCAGATGTATCAGCAAGTCAGAGGGATTGCAGCTATGGAGCCTGTGTGGAGCAAGGGCTGTGTGCTGTCAGCCAGCGCTGCTGGAGAATGCTTTCAGCCAGGTTTATCCTTATTTTTTTATTAAGGGAAGTTGCTCTTTCCACAGATTAAAACTGCGCCATATTCTGCTTTGTTTGAGGGTTTGTTTCTTTGAGCTTTTTAGCCAAAAGCCCCAAGGCCTCAGGAAAACCACCAGCAGCAACAAGTAAAATCATCCAAATGTTTTCTGACCCGAGCGCATCCCCCGCAGGACCATCGTCAGCACTGCCTGAGGCTGAGCCTTCGCCCCGGGGTCTCTCTGGAGCGCACTGCAGGGTCTGCTCCCGGGTCGCTCTGTGCTCTCAGATCACTGTTTTCTAAGGTTGTGTAAGGACACCACATCTCCTCACACTTATATAAGCCAGGTGACCTTTCCAGCCATTCCCCCCGTGCCCGGAGCCCACAGCCCGTATGTAGGTCACTTTACAGTTCAGGCTGTTGGAAGGACGCTGCATTCGCTGCCGCTCCCGCACCTCCCATCACCATGGCCTCGGACACAGAGCCTGGTGGCAGTTGTTAAACCCCACTGCTGGCTCATGGCACAGCACCCTCTGATGCGCCGCTGATCAATAACCTCGGATCCACGCCGGCTGTGCTGCAGACAGTGGGTTCCACCGGAGGCTGCCTGGAGCCAGCAGTGAGGTTTCTCTTTCCTCACCCCCTGGCAGAGCTGGTGCCATTTGGGCTGCTCTGGGCTCGGTGGGGGCATAGGGAGCTGTGCAGTTTGGTTTGAATTGATCTGCGAACCGAGGCTTAGCTTACAAGTAACAGGATCCCAGAACTTCTATCTGCCATGCTGGCAGGTACAGGCACTGCTGCGCCTGGGCGAGAGCCGGGCAGGGGGTGATGGGAATTACCTTTCCCAAAGGGATTCACTTTTGCTGAGGGAGTTGTTTGCACAAGGCAAGGGCAGGATTTGCACCAAAAACCTGCATGTGGGAATGTCTGGTGCAGATACCAACCCTCCACGTGAGTACACAGAGCAAAGCCCAGGTAGTGGTCAGGGCACTATGGGTTCCTGGCTTGATCCCATAGTCCAGGCTTGCATGCTGCTGTTTGAAGTCATGGTTGATCGTGCGGTTGTTCCCCCTTGGCGTAGGGGATGATTTGTTCTGCAGGAGGTAGCAGAGGTCAGGGCTCCAGCATGATGGAGGATGCTGCTTCATAAGCCTTTAGTTTTGACACGCTTCATAACATGCCTGCTGCTGGCATGGTGGGGTATGTTGAAATATTATAGGTATTGTCATGTAGGTTTGAGATTATCACCTGTGATTGATCCTTCTTACTTTGGGAAGCTGAGGGAGGTCTGACCCAGAGGGGATGTCTTAAAAAATCCTGTGCTCAGATTTAATCCAAGTTGACAAGGGCTATTGTTGAGGACAAGGGGGCAGAGAGCAGATAAGAAGCAAACAGCCACAGAAAATATGCTCTGAAGGAGGTAAGAAGTTTTTGTGGAAGAGATGAATTTCCTACCCTTTGAGGTGGTAAAACTTGAGTAAGCAGGGATTTTTTCAGGACAGAACAAGCTCCATGAACTATCTCCTATTTTACAACGCAGCCTTTGTGTGATGGGAGGTGTTGGAGGCCCAGAGGTGCTGGAGCCGGGATGCTTCCGCAGGGTATCCCAATGAGAGCCGGGGCAGTGCCAGGTCGAGTGCTGTTCACAGCTAACATGCAGTCAAGTGTCCAGAGCAGTTATTTCATAGACACGGGTGTTTTGGCAGCAGAGATGATCCCAGCCTTTGTATCCAGGGAGATGATGGGAGTTACAGTGATGGGAGCTGAGAAGGAAGGGTGCTGCGGGGCAGAGGCTCCCATGCAGGAATGCTCAATTGTCCCTCACCCCCTACAAGCCCTGGGTCGGGTTTGATGCTTTGGGTTTGGGCATTGCCCTCTTCTGGGAAAGGATAAACGCTGCAGCTCCTGCCCGAGCAGCACAGGCACGACCATCCCGTGCCCAGCATGTCCTGCCTGCGGCTGGAATCCTGCTTCCACTCCTGCAGCCTGGCTTTGGGAGCCAGGTCCTGTGTGTTCCACTTTGGTGAGGTGCTCTCCATCTGGAAGATTAAAACCATTATCCACTTTGCTTTTAAGGACTTGGCCATGTACATAAATGAAGTAAAGAGAGACAAAGAGACGCTAAAGAAAATAAGTGAATTTCAGAGCTCTATAGAAAATCTGGTAAGTTGGAAAACCCTCTTGCACCCAACTGTAATTTGATTGCTATTAGCATGCTTTTGCTATGCACTTACTGCATTATAATTACTGATGAGGTACCAATGTACCAGGTATTTTGAGGAGAATCTCATCCTCCAAACTCCAGAGGTGTCAAGCACTTGGTCCCACTACTGTGCATCATCTGACCCTGTGCAACCATCACTCGCTTCAGCCCTGAGCAAGCCCATTAATGTAACACCCAGTGCAGAGCTCCAAGCTTACAAGCTTGTTCCCACACCGGGGAGGTTGGACCTGCTCAGCCATGGGTGCAGCAGCTCCACTGCTGCGCTTGGTGCTGGGATCATGCAAAGTGGGCACTGACACCTGAGGTGCTTCACACACACCCCCCCAGGCCTCCACAGAGCGATGCTGGGTTTGGGGGCTTTGAGCTTTGACTTCATTTGGAAACGGGGAACTTTTAATTGGTGGTTGTTTAACAAACAGAGACAAAATCCTTAATTTTCAAGAGAAACCTGCAAAAGTTCTCCAGTGGGATACAGGCTGCTGAGGCTCACAGGCTTTGATTGAAGCAGCCATGATAACCATGATCTGTGTGAACAATCAGACATCATGCTCCATAAAACAAGAATGTACTGGGGACATGAAGCAGCCCCTTCTGCTGTTTTGGGTTTGTTTTCCCTGTAAGAACTGTGCAAGGGGACTGAGTCCTGCGGCTCTGTGGCCAGGCTGCACCAGGCAGTGAGAAAGGGCTTTTGAGCCAACAGACAAACTGACCAAACCCTTGGGTTGGATTCCAGCCTCCACAGCCTCTCCAGACTCTGTTCAGGTTGGGAATCGAAACTACAAGAGCCTGGTTCTGGTTCTGTAGAAATCCCTGGGAAATAGCTTATTTTGGGGGGGTTGCTGTCTGGATCCCAAACCTTGCAAAAGAGCGTTGACTGCTGAGCCTTGCCCGGGGATGCTGGTGCTGGAGCTCCAGGGACCTCCCACGGTCTTGTTCCCATACACAGGCTCCCTTTGGTGAGGGCGGTGCTGCTCCCAGGAGCTTCAGCAGCACGAAGCAGGGCTGGTGGGGATGCCCCAGCACCCTGTGCCCTCGGGCAGGTTTGGATTTCCACCTCTCCAAGGCACCATCTCAGCTGGCTGTGGGTCTCAGCTGTGCTTTGCTTTCTGCAGCAAGTGAAGCTGGAAGAGTTTGGGAGGCCAAAGATCGATGGCGAGCTGAAGGTCCGCTCCATAGTCAACCACACCAAGCAGGACAGGTGAGTAACAGCAGCGTGCAGTTTTCCCAACCTCAATGTGCCTTCGTCTGGCCATTCCCCCTGTGCTCATGTATTCAGTGATTGCCTGGAGCCGCACTGGCAGAAACCACCATCAGTGTGCAATTCCAGTAGGGCTGAACAATGAGCTGCCCTGGCTGGGGAGCTCTGCAGAGCTTCCCAAATGCCTCTCCTTGAATGAGAACTTCAGTGAGGTTTTTGAGTTCTTTATTTGTTTGCTTTGGGCAGGTATTTATTTTTATTTGATAAAGTGGTGATCGTCTGCAAAAGGAAAGGGTACAACTATGAGCTGAAAGAAATTATTGAGCTGCTCTTCCACAAGATGACTGATGACCCTATGAATAACAAGGACATTAAGAAGGTAGGTGGACCAGGAATTAGCTCTGCTGGAGAGCATTTTGGAGCTGTTTCAACCATCCTTGGGTAGTACATTCCCATTTGCCTTTTAAAATGGAAACTGAGCTTGCAAAAAAGCTGGAAAATAAATGCTCGGCTTTCAGGGCAGCCTTACAGAGCATTGGGAAATGTTTATTAATGTGGGGCTGGGCTTGATCCTTGACCTCCGTCCTTGCGAAACAGCCCTGAAGAGGGTGGGATGGTTGAGTCCCACAGGAGACTGCTCCCTGCTTCCTGGCCATCCAGCAGCAATGGTCCAGCAGGGAGCAACCCTCAGACGGGATGGAGAGGAGGCAGGGCAGGGAGGGAAGGTCCGTTCCATCCAGATGCTCTCTCTCTCATGAGTCGCAGGGTGAAGGGGCCTGGAAACACAGTGTGAGCATTGCCATACACCCTGCCAAAATCAGCGCTGGAAGCGTGGTTGCCACTGGATGAGCATCATTTTGCCAGTGGTTTGAGGCTTAGTCTGCAGCCATGAAGGAAAACCTTCCAGCTGTTGGCTTAGCAGTGCCCCATTAGCTTAATCCACTTACATGCGATGGAAGAGGGACGGTACAGATGGGATAAGTAACATTTGGAAAAGAACAGCCAATTTTGCCACTTGGATGCCGAAGCGGTGATGCTAGCTTTGTTTTAATGACATGTATTTCCACTTTGCTTTCCTATGCTTTCTAGTCTCATGGAAAAATGGTAAGCAAAGCATACAACCTTCTCTTGTGTTTTCCTGTGCAGTGTTGTAAGTAGACAGGCAGAGCATATGTGCAGTGGGCAGGTCAGATCTGCCTCCTGGGCTGTCGGTTGCTGTCAGGGAGAGAGATAACGGCTGGGGAGGATCCACTGGAGCAGAAAAATCTGGGTTTGCTCATCTGCCACCATAAAATCCAACTTGGCCCTAGCGCACAGTGCCGAAGCATCATTAGTTGTGATGTGTCAGGGAAACACAGAGCATTCCCTCTCCCTTTCCCACTGTTACTTGTGCAAAGGTTCAGCAGCCCATCAGAAGCAGGGACAGGCACTGGGAGCAGTTGTTTAATGCACGAATAGTAGCGTGGTGCATTTTGCAGCTGAGGTGTGGGAGCACAGCGGTCTGTTTTCTCTCGCAGTGGTCATACGGCTTCTACCTCATCCACCTCCAGGGGAAGCAGGGCTTCCAGTTCTTCTGCAAGACGGAGGAAATGAAGAGGAAGTGGATGGAGCAGTTTGAAATGGCAATGTGAGCATGAGTGGCTGCTCTAGCTAAGCATGGGAGAACAGGTCACTGGAGATGGAGCTCCAACAGCAAAGCCGGTGATGGGGAAGCTCATGTGAGCTCCCTGGATGGTTTCCTGTACAAAGAGAGCTCAGGTCCAGCATGAAATCATTTACCCTGAGGGTCTGCACCAATGCATGTGGGAGCACCTCTGAAATGAGCCCTTGCCATAGTGTCAGGCCATGTGAGAAGCGGGGGCAGGAGGAGGAGCAGGGGGAGGCTGCTGCTGGGGGGACTGGTCCTGAGCAGGGCAGGGGTTGAGTCATGGCAAATCCATGAATGCTGTCCTGGGGAAGGCTGATGGGCACAATCCTGTCCCTGCACATTCAAGCCCGAGTCTTCTTTCACCCTTGATTTCATCTCTGCCCCTGTGGTTTCCAAACTTGGACTGAAAAGCAAACAGCAGCTGCTGTGGCAGGTCTTGGGTGCAGCATCTCTCAAGCAAGAGGTCAATAACCCCTGGTCCTTTCCCTCAGGTCCAACATAAAGCCAGAGAAAGCCAATGCAAACCACCATAACTTCCAGATGTACACATTTGAGAAGACCACCAACTGCAAAGCCTGCAGGATGTTCCTGAGGTGAGCAGCGTCCTGCAGCTTGTCTGCCTCTGCATCAAAACACTGACAGAGAATCCCAAAGCCGAGGCTCAGTTAGGACTTTCTGTCTTCTTGTGTTGCACAGAGGAACCTTCTACCAGGGCTATCTTTGCCCCAGGTGTGGAGCTGGTGCTCATAAGGAATGCTTGGAGATAATTCCTCCCTGCAAAATTGGTGAGTTATTTCCCATCACAAGCAGCTTGTGTCATGGAGGTGGGTGCTGCACGTGGATGCTCTGAAAGATTCACTCTGTAAAGCACTGATGCTTGTTAGTGCATGACAGAACCTCAGCACACTGCCACCCCTGGATCCCAAACACCCCATAACATGGCAAAAGTCCCTTGGTCTAAATTAGGCAAATGTGTGGCTTTCCCTCTGCTCTCCTGGTCAGAGCCCTGGCTCCATGGGTGCAGGGGCTGTCACAGGGTGGCTCTGGGGAGCTTTGGGGAGGAGGGGGGAAGAAACAAAACCATAGAACTTTGTGCAATGTCCTTATCCAGCTCCAGCTCCTCCCTCGATCTTGCCCACCCCATGCAGGGCAATGGCTCTGCTTTGTGCTTCCTCCATCATGTTCAAGGGCTGACACTGGTTCATTGATACCCACAGTATCAAGAGAAACATATAATGGGGTTTGTTGCCTATTATATTCACCACTTAATTCCCCATTTCTCTTGCAGGTTCTTCAGCAGACCAGGTACGTAGCTGATGGCCCTTTTCCCACTTCCCCTCTGCGCTGGGCACAGTCTGTATCCCTTCCCAGTCCCAGGGCAGGCAGCTTTTGAGAAAAGTCAGGGAGGTGCCAGGGAGGTTTCGGGAGAGGGTTTCTCATTCCAGGGGCTTTGGGTGGGTGCTTATGGAGAGAGCTGAGACATGGCCGTGTCCTCATGGAGACCTTTTCCTCTCTCTTTGCAGGATTCACTGAGTGCTGGACCTGGTAAGGGCTTTTCTGTATTGCAGGAGGGCGATACTTTTTGATTTGCCTTTGCCTGAAGCTATCCTGGCCGGTGCTGGGCCTGCCCTGCCCATGTCCTGGCTCGAAGGAGAGGGAACACTCTGTTTCTGTGCTTTCTCTGAGGAGACGAAAGCCAAGCCTGGCAGAGAGAAACTTGAATCAAATCCGGGGCTAAAACAAAAGCGAGCAGAGGGAGCAGGGCCGGGAGAGGCCACGGTGGGGAAGAGTTTGCAGATGAGCACTGAGTACAGCTGGGAAGCTCGCTCCATGTGCGGTTGCTCCTGGGACGACTGCACTTTGGCTGCTAGCTGCAGGGGCGACTGCATCCCGGATCCAACCCTCAGTGGGAGCCGAGTGTTGGCTGCTCCCGTTTGCAGTCATTGAACCCACGGGTTGGTGCCAGCCAGCATTGCCCAACGAGAGCCGCTCCTCCATGGCGGGTTCAGTCCTGGGTCTGGGTCTGTCCTTCATGGGTTTACTTTTGCTGTGGGAGCTCAGTCTGAACTCAGTGTAACTGCAGGAGCAAAGACCTCTCGAGCTGGGCATTGCTCTGCTCTGCTTTCACACTTTCTGCCCCAAATCCTTCCCCCTGGTGCTGGTAGATTCGTGGCTCACAGGGTAAGGGACAGCACCCTTCAGAAGCGGTGGTTTTGAGTTGTCTTTTCGTTCACAAGGCCTAGCTGATGAGGCTGTTTTGCTTCTCTCCCAGGTCCTAAAATAGTGGCGGTTCAGAATTATCACGGGACCCCGGCCCCCCCCGGGAAGCCTGTGCTGACGTTTCAGATTGGGGACGTGATCGAGCTGCTGAGGGGGGACCCCGACTCACCCTGGTGGGAGGTGAGAGCCATTCCCCCCTCGAAATCCCAGGAAGTTTAGAACCAGAGACTTGCACATTGTCCCAGAGCACAGGGATGTGCCGGGGGCACTGCGAGGCACTTTGGAGCCTGTCCCCACCACTGCATGGCAAAACCATCGCTCCTGCCTGCACACCCCCGTCTGATGTGTATTTGGCTTTGCAGGGGCGGCTTCTGCAGACGAAGAAGTCGGGTTACTTCCCCAGCTCTTCGGTAAAGCCATGCCCCGTTGATGCCCGGGTGAGTGCCAAGGGGGAGATGGAGCCAGGAGCACCAGGGGCTGTCATGGGAGGTGCTGCTCTGGTGGTGCCTATCTCTCCTCTCAGCCTTCTGCTTGGGACCTTGGTCCTTCCATTGGCCTTTTACTGGGGTCAAATTAGCAAGGGATGGATCCATCACCCCATGGTTGCAAATGCCTGGTCAGGTTGGTCTCAGCCTCATGTCGAAGGTTGGGGTTGGGGTGAGCAGATCCAGGCTCCATTCCTCCTCTTTGGATCTGTCTCAGAGCTTACTTGAGATCAGTCACAGTACAGGAAAACTGCACTTTCTTCATTCCTGTGTTCTGTATTGCTGTCAGCCGTTCCCAGTTAAGAGATGCTCATGTAAATGAAAAATGCAGCATGCTCACCACAGCTCAGCTGCAACACTGCCCTCCGCTGCTGAAGCCAGTAATGCAGAAGCTTGGCAGATGAAAAGCCTCCCATGGAGAGGAGCATCTCGTACATGAGCCACGGCCTGGTGAGGCTCCGGCTCATCAGTCATCAGTGTTCTCTTTGCAGCCTCTCACCAGCCGGCTGCCCTCTCGTGAGATCGACTACACGGCGTACCCATGGTGAGTGGCCCTTCCTGTGCTGGGCAGTGTGGGGGCACAACCTCCTCTGGCCATAAACATACACTGACTTCACTTTTTAAGGGTCTCTTTGTCGGGAGTCCACTCTGACAGTGCGTTAGGAATGCAGGCTGGCTTTGCATTCCGCACGAGGCAGCTGCTGCAGGGGCATTTGAATGTTGAAACCTGGCAAGGCCTCACATCATCAGTGGGGATTTCTTCCCCGATGGAGGGGGGCAGAGGCAGAAGGAGAGGTGCTGATTTCTCTTCCCATTTTTGGTGTTTTCTGTGCCCAGAAAAACATCTGAGGAGGAAAGAAGCAATTCATGCCTTGGCGGGAGAGGCTGCATTTGGCTTCTCTGCTGCTCCTTCCCTCCAGCTCCAGCCAGGTTCGCAGATTCAGGAGTCTGAATTATCCCCATTCTCCAGCTCTTGCTAAGGCCTCATTTACCTGGGGACTGATTCCCAATTAGTGGGATTTTCTAGGTGTAAGGTATGCCCAGGGGAAGAGGTTGCACTCTGCCTCACTCACCCTCCCTGTCCAATGCCTGAGCAGCTCGTCGTATATCTCAAGGCACTTTCTTCTCCTGAAGTTTTGCATGAGACCTGTTTCTCTATTTGCCTTCTCAACCTTCTTATCCTTAAAAAACCATGCATCTTTTTATCTCAGACATGCCTCTTTTAAAGATATGTGTTAATTTTTAGTTCATTAAGTGTGTTAGTTAACCTCTGGGCTCAGGTTTGCAGGGAACATGGAACGGCAGCAGACGGACAACCTGCTCAAGTCCCACGTCAGCGGCACCTACCTGATCCGGGAGCGGCCGGCTGAGGCCGAGCGCTTTGCCATCAGTATTAAGTGAGAAATACTGCATTGAGTTACTCAGTCTTGCTTGTGGAGGGGGAGATGGGCCTGGGGCATGCAGCTATGTTTTCTTGAGTGCCTTTGCTGCCATTCGCAGGTTCAATGAAGAGGTGAAGCACATCAAGGTGGTGGAGAAGGACAATTGGATTCACATCACAGAAGCTAAGAAGTTTGAAAGCTTGCTGGTAGGTTTCTGTAGCCTCTTTAGCATACACATGGTCCCTGCAAGTCATTCAGAGGGCTGACAGACAGCATGTGCCTCTCACCCTTCCTAGGAGCTGGTCGAGTACTACCAGAGCCATTCATTGAAGGAGAGCTTCAAGCAGCTGGACACGACACTGAAATATCCCTATAAATCCCGGGAGCGCTCTACCTCCAGGACCTTCACCCGCTCTCCAGGTAAAACCCTCAGCAGGGAGTGGGAGCACTGTCTGACAAAGGGATCTACAGCTCTGCTGTGGGGCTCAAGACCCCCAGTTTGCAGCCACGTCTCCTGCTCGCTGGTGGTACTGCGAGGTCTGGTCCCAGGGCAGGTGGTGGAGCCGGGAGGGTCTGGTTGAGCTGGGGCTGCCTGGCTCTGCTGCTCCAAGCTGAGCAGGGAGGCGATGCTCTGACAGCGGGATGTGGAGAATCCTGCCTGCCCTTGTGAGCTTTTGTGCACGTGTTCCAGTGTGACTTGTGATGGTCTGAATCCCAGGAGTACTCCTTTAATGGAGATGATGGGAGGAATGGTAAGTCTATGCCTGAAAGAAAAGAAAATGGACAGGAGAACTGGAAAGCAAAATGTGCATCAGTGCAAAATGTTGTGTTTGTCTGAAAGCCTGAGTGCAGGAATAGCAGCTCCGTGGGGAACATGCATTTAAAAAGCCTTTCTCCATGGTTATTGTAAAAAGAAAACAAAGGGCAGATGGTTTTTAAAGTTGTTAAACATCCATTCACATAAATACAACCCCAGGATGACTTTTGAGCCCCCCGCTGGCCATGGGGCCATGGCTGGATCAGCTGCTGCTGCCCCAGCTCCCAGCACAGGTCCTGCATGCTCTGCACCATGTTCCTCCATTGGCTTTTAAAGCATTGTGCACTATAATACTTCTTTAAATTTCCTTTTTAATGCGTGTTCTGCCTCTTTCTGTTTCTCTCTGACCTCGTTGCAGCCTCCTGCGCTTCCTACAACTTTTCTTTTCTCAGTCCTCAGGGCCTCAACTTTTCTTCTCAGAGCTCCTCCAGTCCCTTCTGGTCAGGTACCGGTGCCTCTCCCTGCCGGAGAGACCCTGCCACCCTCCCCAGGCTGCAGCAGCCCCAGCTTGAAAGCCATCGCCAGCGGGACCTGTGGGTCCCTGCTGGCTCTCCATCACCCCCAGGCAGTTCAGGGGTCCCCGGTGCTGCCCTGGGGCGCAGCCTGGAAATAAGTTAATTAACCATGACTTGGCTGGAAGCAAAATGCTGCCCCCTCTCTCCAGAATCCAGGCAGGGAGAAGATGCAGTTATTGCTGTCTGAGAAAGGGGGCTAAATTAACAGAAATTGAACCTAACACACTGGGATCTCACGATGTACTTCAAGCTCGACCTGCTTATTCCATGTGTTTCACCAAATGAGCATTGGCATCACAACATCTTCCAGACCATTTTCCTTGCTGTACAAGGAAAACATCCCAGTGTCCGGCAGTTCTTGAGCTCTGGTGTCTGAGGCTGCTCAGGAGCCCCTTGGTGAGGACATGGAAGGGGAACCTGCACTGTGGATGTGCTCTGAGGCTCAGGCTCCCTGCAGAGAGCACAGTGGTGCTCCTGCGTTTGAACCCCATTGATTACATGTGTTGCAGAGCGGTGACATCCTCCCTGTTTGGCAGGATCAGAGCAAAATTGTGCCAGTTCGTTTCTTCCCATTTAAGCTTTTACCTTTCAGTATTTTCTTAAGCCTGGCCAGGGAAAACCGCTGTCAAAGCCACATGTGCTATCTTTGGTGCAGTGTTGGGAAGAGCACTGAACTTTCCAGGGTATTGAAAGGTAATTCTGGGAATTTGTGGTCTCTCCACTGCATAGAAGTGTTGCAGAAAGTCCTCTCTGCAGCAGTGGCCTCTGAGCAAGATCCTGATGAAAGAGTTCAAAGCTGCCATTGTGCTTGCTCCGTTCTCTGGGCTGCCTGGCGAGGACAGATGGGCACTCCAGTGATTGCACGTGTGTCTGGACCATCTCCATTGCCATTCTCATCTCCTTCCATCCCAAGAGCTGAAAACCTGGGCAAAGCTTTTCCTCAGACTTCGTTCAACCTTGGTTTGCAAACGTTCAAAATGGAAATCAGTTCTCGAATGAATTCTCAAAGGCCCCCTGGCACAAAAGGGGGGGGGGGTGCTGGCACCGAGCCACAGCATCCTCTCAGGGGGGGCTTTTGCGGACTTCAGAGGTGCATTTTTCTCCTCCTCTGTCCATCCCATCTCTCCCAGTGTCACCCTCCAGCCCCCATTCCCCTGCCCAGACACTGGGGTAGGGATGCTGCCTTTCCCCTCTCACTGCTGCTTCTCCTTGTACCTTCCCACAGTATTCCCTGCCCGAAGAGATGGAGATCCTTGGTGCTGGGGCTGTGCCAGTGATGGCAGAGGCCGGCTCCCGGGGTGTCTCGTGGGGACATGCTCTTCATCACAGTATGCTCAGCGTCAGGGTTTGCAGGGGGTTTTTGTGCCTTTTGGTTTGAAATAGGACCAAGTTTCCAAGGGCCCTGGCAGGGACCAGGAGCAGGGAGGATGCAGGTTAGCAGCTTGTTCCTTTTCATGGCAAGATGTACAGGTTTTGCTCAGCATATCCTGGAGAATCCAATCCAAATAACTCAATTTTTTGATGTAATTTAAACAAAAGTTGGTTTGTGAAATCTTTGACAAGTTTGTCCCATCAGCTGCTGGTGGAACAGGATTTTCCCATGATTTCATTGTTAATGATTGCATATTGCTATGGAAACTTTTCCCACTTCCTCACAAAAGCATCCCTTACCACAGCAATCCCCACCAAACCCCTCCTGGACTCTCCTGATCAGCAGAAAGGAGCTTCCCAAGCCCACAGAGCTGTTTAAAGCCCAGCAGGAATCCACTCTAACCCCAGCTGCCCCAGTCAGTGTTGGGCTGGGTAATTTGGATGTGGCCAGCCCGACCGTCTGAGCTGCTCCAGGTCGTGGCGTTGCAGTGGGACCCATTGCCATAGTGGAAAACCCAGGTTGAACCTCACGGAGCTTTCCCTAGGCTTTGGCTGGTCCCTTGCGTGGGGCAGCTCCCAACTCCCTCTGTTTGTCCCCCACAGTGTTCACCCCACGCGTCATAGGGACAGCAGTGGCACGGTACAACTTCGCAGCACGAGACATGCGGGAGCTGTCTCTGCGGGAGGGTGATGTGGTGAAGATCTACAGCAGGATCGGCGGGGACCAGGGATGGTGGAAGGGGGAAACCAATGGACGAGTGAGTGCATCCAGACCATGTCCTGTCCTGTTCCTGCAGCGCACGGCCCTCCCCATTCTCGAGCTGCCCAGCCAGAGCATAGGACACCAGCTGGCAGGGGGACATGTCCCATTCCCTCCTGCTCTTTCCCAGCTCAGGTGACAGTGAGCTGTCACCTCAGGAGAGCCACCGCAGTCCAGCTCAGTGACACACATGGAGGTGGACAGGAGCAGGCAGGTGACATCCGAGTCTGCACTTGAACCTTCATGCAGGGGACTGAAGGGGAGTGGCTCTGCTGGTGAAGGGCTCAGCATCCTGGGGAAACAGCAGGATATGTCTTGACCTGGTGTCCCTTGGGCTTGTAGCACTGGGGACAGATTCTTCATGTCCTGATCCCTTACATATTGCAGGCAAGCCATGTGTCCAGGCAATGTGTAGTTGTTACCTCTGTCCCAGATTAGGGCAATGGCTGCACCGTCATCACCACCGTGCACTGGGATGTGGGTGCATCCAGAACTGCGCTAATGGCTCACTGGGAACAGCACGTGGTGGCCGGGGAGTAGTCCCAGCAGCAGGACAGGAGGTCCCTTGAGCTCCCCAGGCCCCTGCTCACCTCTCCGCTTCCCCGGCAGGTTGGCTGGTTTCCCTCCACGTACGTGGAAGAGGAGGGCGTGCAGTGACTGTGGGATGTCGGATGGATGTCGCCAGCACCTGGAGTGAGCTGCTGCAGCCCATGCACACTTGTCCCAGTGCCGTGGTTCCCATGGGACACGGCTGGATGCCTCTCGGGACTGCTCCTGCAGACTTTAGCTGTTCCTCTGTACAGTGTGCACGGCCACCGGTCTCGCTCCTCCTACGTGTATAGAAGATTGATGATCTGTCGGATAACATTGGAGTAGCAGCTGCTGAAGAGTACTGGGAAAGCCGTGCTCCCCTGCATGGATAGAGCTGAGAGACTCTGTGCAGTGCCCACCAGAGGATGGGGTACAAACCCTTGTCAGTAAAGGTGTTTAAATGCCACCATGGTGATGGTGGTTTGAGGGTGAGGTTGAAGGTTTGCGCCCGGGCTGGTGCCTGGGTGTGCCAAGGTGAGAATTTGGGGGTTTCTAGGGGGAGGAAGCAACTCAGCCCTGAGGAGCTGATGTGGACCCACACATACTCTGCTTGGGGGGCTCCCTGGTTGGGGTTTTGGCAGCACCATGTTGCTGCCGGGCGAGGGGCAGAGTGGGGACACCCGGCCTGGGAGCAGGGAAGGGCGTTGCTCATCTCAGGAGGATGCCACCCATGCAACCAGGAGCACGTTCTGACCATCAGATGTAGGCTGGAAATGGATGTCCAGGTCAGACAGGAGGAGAACGGGACACTTTGACACCCCCAGCCTGTTTTTGTTACACCTACCATCAGTCCCACCAGCCTTGCTGCAGGCAGTGGGGACAGCCAGGGGTGCGAACTCCCACTGATGAGGAGGTCTTGGCACATTGCAGGACTGAAGATGTGCTCTGCCACACAAGGGTTTTGGATATCACCAGGTACACACACAGGAGTGGATGGGAGTGTGCATCTGTGGGTCTGTCCTTCATTTGCTCCCAGCTTGGTTCTGCTGTGGGCAGGCCCCCCCCGAGCCAGGCTGGTTTTTGTTGGAGCTGTGACATGTCCCACCTCGCTGAGCTCAGGGGAACAAACCAACTTGATAGGGGCTAAGGGATCAGCTGATTGATCTCACAGAGCTGTGAAAGCATCTCTTCTCCACCTGTATGTAGTTTTGGGGGCTGTGAGCATTGCCTCTCTCTCCCTTCCACAGCCTGTTACTGCTGCTGCTGTCAAGTAAAGGTCCCTCTATCTTGGCATTGCTGTTCTGTCCTGAGCAATGTCCATCTGAGTCCATTCTTTCCAAAGTGCAGCTCCCAGGGTTGGAAATCCCAGCCATCCTCTTCTGTCAGGAACTGGTTTTGCTCTCCAGCTCCAGAACTTACTTCCAAAATGCAAATATGAACAAATATTTGTGCAGGAGTGTGACAGGGAACAAGTTTCTTCCATCCAGTATCTGAGCCTCAGGGATGTCTTTCAGCCTCTCTGAGTCGCATTTTGAGCTGGTGGTTTCATGCACTGATGCTGTTCCCCTGGCACTAGTGGTGGTCCTGCTATAGGGCAGCTCTTTGCACCACACTGGTTCAGGTCTGGGAGATGCCAGCGCTGGGTGGGCGAGTGGTCCTGATGGCCTCAGTCCCTGGCATGGTGGGTACCATGGCTGCATCCAAAGCCTTGCCACAAATGGAGCAGCAAGGGATAATAAATGGAAGAGTCTGGGGCTCTCGAGGCAAAGGGAAAGATAGTAACTTGGATATTAAGGCTTGTTGCCCAGTGACAAGCCCAGAGCAGCCTCAGTTTGGTGCCCATTCACCCTGGAGCCCAATGGGTGCCCCAGTTCTTGGTGCTGCAAGGCCTGGCTGGGGCAGATGCACACTAGGGTCTTGCTCTGCGAGGTGATGGGGACGCAGATGAGATTTGGGGCTTCCCCAAGCTACTGTTTGCCATTAACCTCTCCCAGCTCAGCTTGGGGTGCACTCCAGAGGAGCAGCCAGGCGGGAGCTGGTGATGCCCTCCTCCTCCTGTGCAATGCAAAGGGCCTTTCACTGTTCTTGTATCTGTGCTGAAGCCAAGGGTGTATTTAAGTGGGATGGGGTGCACCCACACACACACATAAGACAAATGATGGCGAATGTTATGCCTCAGACCTTAAAGCCTTACAAAACCCTCCTGTTCAATGTGGCCAGTTCTGTAAGGGCATCCCCCTGGATGAGCACATGCCCCCTCATCGGGCCCTTGGAGCCCCCGAGGGGTCCCCAACCTCAGCCGCTGCCCATGCTCCCCTCCCAGTCCCTTCCCTGTGGAGAGCTCCCTCCCGTGTTTACTGTTGTGAGAAACTTGTTAAAAAGATTGTTTTGTTTGTAAGTAATTATTCAGCCATTTGCCGCAATATATATCTGTGAATAAGAAAGGGAAATGTTTTTTATGATGGTGAGAAAATTGTATATATTTTAGTTCGTCGCAGGTCAGTCAAAATTGCAATGGGCCATGTTGGAAAATAATATGTAAATTCCTTGAGTCTTTCCTTTGCACTGCACTAAGTGGGGTAGGGTGGAGGGGATTTAAAGATGAAGCCATTTGGTTACGGAATAGTTTGTAGCTGGGAATTTGGAAATCATTTGGAATAGCTTATCATGCTGGAATAGAAACTTTAGCTGCTACTTAGAAACCCTTTTGCATGTGGTTTTTCCAGACCTTTTTAAGTTACCATACATCAAAGTAAATTCCACAATGAAAAAAATAAAGTGTAATTTTGCTGATAGGGCTTTTCCCAGCCATGGTTTTTACTGTGCTGGAGCCTCGGGCTCGTGGGGGTTTTCTTGTCACTAAAGCCCCCACGGCTGTGCTGGACCTGAAGGGATGGCATGGCGGTCTGTGGGAGATGTGTGCTCCTGGAGGTGGATCCTTCCCGATTCCTGTAACTGTTTGTACCCTGCAGCCTGTCCAGCTCCCCTTGTCCCTGGGACAGCTGCCTGGTGCAGTTGTCCCAGGCTCCTGCCTGCAGCATTCCAGGGGCTCCTCTCCCTCCTGAGCTGAGCCCTCTGAGGGGGCAGAGGAGGATTTTCCACGGCTTTCAGTCGCTCCCAAGTCTCATGTTCCAGAATCTTTTGTCCTGCACAAAACTTCATTTCCAGAGCAATGAAAGAAGTCGCACTGATAAAATGGCTGAGGCTGTACTGGAGGTTTCACCCCGGAGCAGCGCACAGGGTGCTGCTGTGAGCTGTCAGGTCGTTTCATTAACAATGTTAATTTCTCCTGCTCTTGGAGTCCCCAGGGCTTTGTCTTTCTTGGTTCAGCTTTCGCAGGGTCAGCTGAAAGGGGCTGTAGCAATGAGCTGAGGTGTTTTACTCAGAGAAGCAGGACATGAGCTGGGCACTAGCTTTTGGATGCTGATTTGGAAAGATGCTGCTCAGCCAGTTAGCCTTGGTCGAGGTAATGACCCCTGCCTGGATAAACCCTTTCCCTGTTGTTGCTGTTCTGTCTGAGGAGAGCTCCCCGACATACACCATGTGTGAAACACCAAGGTTTGGTACCTGGGTGCTCTCCTTGGGTGATCGTTGGGCCCTGCGTGAGTCAGGATCATCATCAGGCACCCATGGCCCCGCGACTGCAGCACTGGAGCCTGGAACTGACTGGTGTCTGCAGAAGCAGGTAAATGCAGGGACATGCTCCCATGCAGGGCCCTGCTCTGGGGGAATCCCTGCCACGACAGAGGCTGGATCCTGGCAGTGGGTGACATGTAACCCTCAGAGGGTGGTTGCAGCCTGGGCTGGTGGGTGCCTCGACAGCCAGCTTTGCTGGCTCCATGCCTAAACCTCCGCATGGGGGCTGCACCGATGCAGGGTCTGATGCCTCATGGATAAATGGGACGTTTATTCATGGAGCACAGGCACAGGCAGGTGCTGTAACCAGGCCAGGAGCAGCATTCCAGCCTCGAGCAGCACAGCTGGCTCCAGCAGCGCCAGCCCCTGTCCCAAGAGGGGATGCGCCAGGCATGGCTCTATTTCTTTACTCTGATTGTTATCCCCAGCAATGGCAGCTGTTGACACAACCTCCCCATCAGTTGGGCTCACCGGGTTCTGCTCCTGCTCTCAGCAAACTGGTAACACTTTCCCAAGTACAAATTCAGACTGTGGAGCATGGCTTAGTGTGATGGGATGCCCGAGGCTGGTCCCATGGTGATGAGCACGCCTGGCTGGCGCATTCCTGCCTTACCCATAAGGTTTTCTGTGACCTGGAAAACTGCAGCTGGAGCATACAAACCACTGTGATGCTTCATTTCAAAATTAACCTAAGAATTATAGAGCAAAGATTGAACTGGGGTAGGTTCCCTCCTCCTCAGACTGACCATCAAGGACAATAACCACCTTGTTCCTGCTCTGGAGCTGCACCAGCGCCCCAGGGACCGCAGTCGGTGCCGCTTTCTGCAGTGTCTGTCCTGATTTTGGAGCTGCTGAATGCCTGCTCAGGCTTCTACTGTTTTAGGTCTGTTTTGACCCAAAGGTCATATTTATAATTAGTGCATGCTGATGAAATCGTTCTGGCCTGTCAAACAGAAACACCCCACTGCAAACAGGAGGTTAGATTTGTTTGCATCTCTGTGGTTTATTTTGTGCAATTAGCCCATGGAGAAGTCTGGAGGCACTGAGGCTCTTGCTTTAAAACTTAGACACTGATTTTATCTTCGGGAGGGAGAGAAATGCTGCTGGAAATAGAGGCTAATGCTGGAACATGGAGCCCCTCCACTGCCGTTGAAAGCCTTCCCAGGCTGGGGGGATTTGGATGCAGTCTGGGTATCCCAGAACAGGGGCTCCAACAGGGTTGTGGGGAGCAGTGGGGGCTCTTCTCGCGGTCATGGTGCTGTTGAATGCTGGAATTCCTCCAAGCACCATCTCTGGGCTGCTGGGGGCTCCCTGGGCCAGGGGCGGTCGATGCTGCTCGCAGTGCTCAGCCCCGGCCCCTCCAATCGCCGGCTCCACCCTGCCCTATGCATCCCGAGATACCAGAGGCCTCCGGAGCCGCCTTTGCAGCGTATCCTGCCCGAACAGGCTCTAATTCCAGGGGTGAGTCCTGGGCTGGAGGAACAATAGACTCACAGGCTGGGAGATCTAAATGAAACGTTTGTTTCCCTGTCCGCTCTAAATTGCATGGGTTTGGTGTTCCCACCCTCACGTTGAGCTCCTGGGGCTGCCTTAGCAAATGTGTAAATGGAGTTTAATTCTGCTCTGACAACGTAAGTGCTTGGAACGCCGTCAGAGGGTCAGATGGTGCTCTTCTCGCTGTGTTTGCTTTCTGGCATCCAGCTGCCGGGTCCCACCGGCCCTGGCTGGGCCGTTTGCTCCCTGCTGGGCACGGAGCCGGGCAGAAAAGCGCTGGTTTCCGGTCTGTTTTGAATTTCTCTGTTCTGCCTGACTTTATCCTTTGTTGGGAAGCAGCAGAGCCGCAAGAAGGGGTGAGAGGGACGTAAGCCCCCACTTCCCGGCAGCCTGGGCTGGCTCTGCTCGCCTCCGGTGCTGGTTAATGTTTCTTGCAGCAGGGGCAGAAGGGGCAGCTGTGCACGGAAGAGGAGGAGGAGAGCCTCGGAGGGAGGCAGAAGCGGGGGCCCCGCGGCAGGGGGAGCCGGCCCGGAGCGCGCCTCTCTGGTGAGTGGGGTGGCGGCGGCCGCGGGGGTCCGGGCAGCCACTGCGCTGTCGCGGGAATTCCAAGCTGGAGCTCAGAACTCCACAGGGCCAGCGGGAGGTTCGGAGGCCACGTGGTAGCGAGCAGGGTCTCGGTGGGGAGCGCTCAGGGAGCCCCCGTCCATGGTCTGTGCGAGGGGGCTGATGCTGGGCTGCGAGACCCCCTCTGCGCCCCGGGAGCAAACCCCGAGGAGCATCCCCGGGGACTGGGCTGTCTGCAGGCAGGATCCGACTCGGTCCCGTCCAGTCCCGTCCGCCCCCCCAGCAGCTGCTGCACCTCCCTCGTTTGACAGGGACAAAAATGTGCCTTCATTGTGGTCACACAGCTCCTGAATACAAGGGGCGGGAAAGAGGGAAAGAAGTAGTTCCCGCAGGCGTGAACGAGCGCAGACGTTGCCGCGCCCTGAGCATTTCCAAGCCCCTTTTAAAGTGGGGGCCCTCTGAAGGGTGTTTGGAGCTGCCCTCGTGTGCCGCCGGGGTCCCTTTTCCCTGCCGGAGAGGGCTCCAGGGCCGAGTCCCGAGGTTCGCTCCGCCGCTGGGAGCTGCTCGGCCCCTGGCGCAGCACCAGCGGTGCCACCGCGGTGTCTTTGCAGGACATGTGGTACCTGAGCTGTGCCTGGCGGGCGGCCGCCCCCCGCCTGCCCTCCCCGTGGAGGAGCCCCCGGTCCCGCGGCAGCGCGAGCGGTCTCCCAGCCCGGAGGCGCGTTCCGTATGAGAAGACGCTGCAGGAGGACGGCTCCGGGAGCGGGGAGCCCAGCCGGCCCCTGCCGCGCGCCGCAGAGGTGGTGGTGGTCGGGGGGGGCAGCCTGGGCTGTCAGACCACCTACCACTTGGCCAAGCAGGGTGTCACCAGCGTGGTGCTGCTGGAGCGGGACCGCCTGACCTCGGGCACCACTTGGCACACAGCCGGTGAGGTGGGGGGCACGGCGGGGGGGCAGCGGGCACGGGGATGCTTTGGGATGTGCTGGTGTCCATGGAGTGTCTGTGGCACAGGATGGCTCTGGAGGAGCTTTCACCGTATTGAATTTCAGGGTTTCTGGGTTTTCCCTTGACACACAATTTTTTCTTAAGAAAACATCCCCCACGTTTTCTTTTATTTCTTTTTCTTGAAGTTTTATATGGCCATAGGGAAAAGGAAAAAGATTTTTCCCTGACTTTTTTTTAACTCAACAAGCCAATTGGCTTTTGGAGCTTTTGTCCTTTTGGGGATCATCTGCTCCATAGAACCCTTTTTTCCCCATTAATTTAATCCCAGATTGGTTTGGGTTGGTTTGGGTTGGAAGGGACCTTAAAGCTCATCCAGTTCCAATGCTCTGCCATGGACAGGGGCACCTTCCACTAGAGCAGCTTACTCCAAGCCCCTGTGTCCAACCTGGCCTTGAACACTGCCAGGGAGGGGGCAGCCACAGCTTCTCTGGGCACTCTGTGCCATTGTCCCACCACCCTCACAGGGAAGAGAGCTCCGCTCAGTCTCCCCTCTGGCAGTTAAAGCCATTCCCCTTGTCCTGTCCCCACAGCCCTTGTCCAAAGCCCCTCTCCCGGTTTCCTGGAGCCCCTTCAGGCGCTGGAGCTGCTCTGAGGTCTCCCTGAACCTACTCTTCTCCCACGGAAAATAGCGCAATGATTTGTAGCGCTCCCACATCGCCACAAGATGGAGCCATAGCTCCGTCCGAGCGACCCCTTCCCCGCTGGGGGTCCGCTCCGCATCCCGCGGGTGACGGAGGTGTCGGGGCCGCTGTCCCACCCGCGTCCCGTGTCCCCAGGTCTGCTGTGGCAGCTGCGTCCCAGCGACGTGGAAGTGGAGCTGCTGGCGCACACGCGGGACGTGGTCAGCCGGGAGCTGCTGGCGGAGACAGGGCTGCACACGGGCTGGGTGCAGAACGGAGGCCTCTTCATCGCCTCCAACAAACAGCGCCTTGATGAGTACAAGAGGCTCATGTCGGTAGGGAGAAGCCGCTCAGTGTGTCCCCTAGCTGGGTGGGATTCCGGGCCAGCCTCCTGGCTCTGTGAGGCTGCTTGAAGCAGGCAAAATGCTGGCAAATAGGCAAAATTAAATCCAGCCATGGATTTTTTCCCCTTCAGATAGTGGTAACATAATTTCTCCAGGTGCGCAGTCAGTTTGCATTGAATGTGGGACCATATTCCCTGAAATCTGTGCAGACCATGTTGGATTTAGGGCTTCCCTTGGGCAGCAACTGTCTCATCTGGGAGATAAACACTCCTGGGGAGCCTCTTCCTCCAGCAGCAAGGGATGAGCAAAGGTTGTGGCTTTGTGTGGCTTCCTGCTTGAGCTCCTGGTTTTCTTTCTGGTTGGCAGCTGGGGAAGGTGTATGGAGTTGAGTCCTATGTCCTGACCCCATCGCAGACCAAGGACCTGTACCCACTGATGAACATCGAGGACCTGTACGGCACACTGTATGTCCCCAAGGATGGCACCATGGATCCCGCTGGTACCTGCTCGACTCTTGCCAGAGCAGCAGCTGCCAGAGGCGCTACGGTAGTTCCTAATTAGAAGCTAATGCCTGTTGACCCTGGGAGGAGTTGTCATCCTCTGCCTTCCCCATCTCCTGCACTGCAACTGGAGCAGAGCTGCTCCTGAAGCATCAGGACTTTGCCCAAGAAGGGAGTTGTCCTGTGCTGCTTTGGTGGCTGTTTGGATCCCAGTGACAAAGCTGGCAGGAACCATAAGATGCAGGGGAAATACAGGATGAAAAGAGCCTTTAGGAGCAAGGTGAGGCAGTGCCCAAGGCAGGTTCCTTTGGAGAGCAGAGGTTTTAGGGTCAGGTAACACAATCTATCCCTTAAGGCAGGGACTGCCAGCCTGTCCTTGGTGTATTGCTTTGCTCTTGTGGAGGTAAATAAACAACACCCTGTGCAAGTGCTGGGGCGAAGAGCAGCAGTTTAAGTCTGCAACTGGGGAGGGGTTTGTGGGTATCAGCACTAACAGCAGTAGCTGTTGGAAAGGGTCATTGCCAGACCACTGCTCAGATTCACCTTTCCAGACTTGGGGCTGGACATCAGGTGAGCCGATGTCCCGCAGCCCTTGCGATGCTGCCGCGACTCTGCTGCCTTTGCTCTGCCTCAGATCATCGAGAACTGCCCGGTCACCGGCGTCCAGATCAGAGCTGACGATTTCGGGGTGAGGAGGGTATATGCGGTGGAGACGGCGCATGGCACCATCCAGACTCCCTGCGTGGTGAACTGTGCAGGTACGGGGTGCTCAGCAGGTGGCCACGGGGACTGCAGGGCAGGGGGAGCTCTGTGTCCAGGGGTTCTGCCTCAGTCCCCACCCTCAGTGGGTGTTTCCCACAGCTCCCATGAGGGGCCCGGGGGTGCTCAGCACCGGCTGCTCTCTGCAGGGGTCTGGGCGCCAGTGCTGGGCCGGCTGGCAGGGGTGCACGTGCCACTGGTGGGGATGCATCACGCCTATGTGGTGACGGAGCGCATCGAGGGCATTCAGGTGAGTCCCACACACTGCAGGTCCTGCTCTGCTCCGGGGCACGGGGCTGGCTGCTGCCCCCTGCGTGCAGTGGGGCCAGGCAGGGATGACCCCTATGGTCCTGAAACCTGTGGGAACCTGCCCAAACCCTGCTTGCAACACAGGTCAGGCTCTGCACCCAGGGAAGTGCGCACCCAGCGCCTTCTGTTCCTAGCAGGACTATTGCACTTCCCTCAAAAGAGTCACATTTAGTATTTTACAATGTTATGGTGCGCAGGATAATTGCCTTTTTTCTTTTTCCATCTCAGTAGGATTGTTATCAGGTCCCTGGTGTGTTTGCTGTCTGATGGCAGCATTCATAAAAATGCCATACACTTTCTGAATGAGCCACAGTCCCTGGCAGCAGAGGTGAAATTCTCTGTGCATTTCAAAGCTGTTCCAAGAAATCTGTTCCTGTTCTTTGGCTATGGAGAATTGTTCAAGAGCCAAAGGACATTTCATTCACTCAGGCACCAGGGTTTTGAGGGTGGCACGTTCAGTTTCCATCCTGCTGACACAGTCTGTGTCTGACTTTCCAGTCCAAGATGCCTCATTTTACAAATTGCTGGTGCCCATGATGACGTTTGCACCCAGTCACTTGCTGTGACAGACACAGTGAGAAGGGCTTTGCAGAGAAGAGGCTGCCTATTGCAGACCCCGGCACCTCCTCCTCAATCCACTTAATCCCATTTGTCAACATGACTCGTAGCAGGCCTTACACCAGTACTTCCACACTATCTGAGTGCTGCTCTATCCATTATTCACAAGAACAAATCCCTGATTCTTTGTGCTCTGCTGCCCTCGTGTTTGCTGCTGCAGCCTCTGCAGGGCTGGGGGCAGAGCAGTGATGCTCCCCAGCAGGGGCTCCCACTCCCCTCTGGCATTCCTGGCATTGCGGGTGCCATGGAGGAGCAGCTGCTGCCCTGTGCCGGGTCCGCAGCACAGCTCCTGCCTGCAGTGCTGCAGTTCAACAGCTCCTAATGAGGCAGGATTTGTGCAAGGCCTGGCTTGAGCTTGGTTGCCTGGGTAAGCCACTTTGCCCGTGGCTTGGCCGGGTTCTGAGCTGGGTGCCTTCTTCCTGGGACAATGTGGGTATCCAGATTTCAGGACTGAGGGAACCTCCACAGAGCCACCGCTGCTCCCATCCTTGGCACGTCATGGCCACAGGTCCGGACCCTCTACCCCAGACCCCAGCTCATCCTGCTCAGCCCTGCTGGGTGCAGTGGGTGATGCTGAGGTCTCCCTGCAGCTCTCGGTCCCTCTCACCCCTCTGCTCCCCCTCTCTGTTTCTCAGAATATGCCAAATGTTCGCGATCACGACGCCTCAGTCTATCTCCGTCTCCAAGGCGATGCCCTGTCTGTGGGTGGATATGAGTCAAACCCCATCTTCTGGGAGGAGGTGAGTGGTGCCAGGAGGTTTTCCGGGGGAGCGAAGCAGGTTTCCAGGGAACCCACTTCGGAGGGTGTGCGCAGGCGTGTGTGCCTCAGCCCTGGTGCCTGCAGTACCAGGCATGGCAGAGCATTTCCCCTTTGGGTCTGTTGTGGCAGAGATACAAGATGCAGAGGCAACAGGAATGAGATGCAAAGGCTGGGCTGGGGAGATGTAAAGGCTACCGTGTGGTCCCTGCCCTGCTGCATCATCCCTTCTCCAGGTGTCTTAATTTGGGCTCACTGCAGACCTTTGGCTTGTCTGGGCTGTCCGCAAAACCGCAAAGAAACCAGAGTCTACAAAGCGGCTTCGATTTCCTACAGTCTCCAAGGCTGCCAGAGATGAGATTCTTAGGCCATCCGCTGTGCTCTAGTTTGTGCCCTGACTCCTGTTTCCCATCTTCAGGTATCTGAAAAATTTGCTTTTGGCCTCTTTGACCTGGACTGGGATGTTTTCATGCAACACATTAAAGGTGCCATCAACAGAGTTCCAGTGCTGGAGAAAACAGGCATTAAATCCACCGTCTGTGGGCCAGGTAATGTGGCTGTGGCGGCACCAGGGTGGCTGCATTGCTCCAAGGATCCTGCTGGAGGCAAAGGGGGAACTTCATAACCTGGGGAGAAGACAACTGAACGCAAAGAGCGTGCCTGTGGCATGGCTGTAATGGTGTCATCTCCCGAGGGGTGGCATCAAGATGGGAATATTCTTTCCGCTCTGCTGTTGCCTTCTCCTGAGCACAGCAGTCCTGGAAAACTGCTGGGCATTGCTGGGTGGGGGATGCCTTCCCTGCTTCCTTTCACATGGATGGACGAACCCCTGTAAAACAGGGAGGAAGATTGCACACCTCTGCCATGGCTCTGCCCTGTCCCTCCTAGCTGGGATTTTCAGGGGTCATGGTTGAAAGCCCTGTAAGGAGCAGCAACTGCAGCATGAGACATGGTTAGTGCAGGAGCCTTGGGCAACATCAGCAGCAATTTCTCAGCTGAATAAAGTAGCTCAGATCCATGGAACTTCACAGCAGAAATCAATGCAGGTGACAGATAGTCATCATCATGAAATACAGCCCAGCTGCTGAAGAGGCAACAAACAGGTCAGTGCAGCCCCCTTCACTGGGGGACTGAGAGGTATAGAGGCTGCTTCAGCCTCTGCAGCACCTCATGCACTTCTAGCTGGGGATTCATTCTGCTGCACAGGTTTTCAGTCTTAACCCTATCACCAAGGTGCTCTCCCCACAGTGCTGGTGTACAGTGAGTGGGGGGCATGGCTAGCCTGAGCCTGGGGCCCTCACCCTGCAGTGCAGTGCTGCAGAGGAGCTGCTGTTTGAGTGTCCCCAGAGCGCCTGTCCTGGCACATCCCTTCTGTCTTGCAGAGTCGTTCACTGCCGACCACAAGCCGCTCATGGGGGAAGCCCCAGAAGTCCGAGGGTTCTTCCTTGGCTGTGGCTTCAACAGCGCTGGTAAGAGAGGATTGGAGGGATCACACTTCAGGCATCCCTGTGGGTATCATATTCCTGGCAGAGCCTGGTACCCGCAGCTGAGTTGGCCTCCTGGCCTCAGCTTGGTCCTTGCTTCGTCCCCCAGGGATGATGCTGGGAGGTGGCTGCGGGCGGGAGCTGGCTCACTGGATCATCCATGGGCGGCCAGAGAAGGACATGTACGGCTACGACATCAGGCAGGTCACCCCAGCTGCCCCAGGTCCCCGTGTGCTCCATCACTCATGTCCCTCGTCCTTGGGTGGTCCTTCGGGATGGGTTTCAAGGCTGGATGCTGGCATCAGGAGTGGGTGTCTGGGCAGCATCTGTGCCACAGCCTGTGTCCTCCAAGGAGCTGGAATCAATTATGCTCAATGGCTTTAATGAATTTACACGTGGGGTTTATCTCATTTGCCTCATTCCGCTTTTATGCAAACAGCTTCCATCAGACACGAGGAGATTGCGGTGATGGGAAAGGACAGGGTAATTACGTTTGGGTTTTGTTGTTGTTCAATTAGCGCTGTGCCTAATCCTCTAAGTTAATAATCGGGGGTGATAATTTCAACTGGAGAAAGATTAGCTTCCCCCCCCCAAGCACGGCACAGCTTTGGCAGTACAGATGTTGGCTCTGTAATTGCTTTTGACTTACTTGATTATACTTGATTGGGTTTGGGCTTTCCTACGGGGCTGCTAGTGACAGCAACCACCTTGTCAGGGACAAAGCCTTTAAAATCATATTGCTTGAGTGGCAAAGCTGGTAAACACCTCATTGACTCAGGCTGGGAGGAGAGGAGAGTCAGTGATGGAGTCCACAGAAATCAGCAGGAGATGCCAGCCCTTGTGTCGGGATTAGCCAAGCATCCTCATATCCCATCTGCCCCATCATCAGGCTGGTGTCGGCCCTGGTTTTTCTTTTGGTGATGATTGCTAAGCTCCTCTTTAAATAACTCCCTTTTCTGCACATTTAAATATTTATCCTCTCAAAACACCCGCTTGTGAATATTTCATCTGGCAGCTGCTGCTCCTCTTGTCGCTGTCAGCAGCTCAGCTCGTCGGGGAAGGGGCTGGGGCTGACGGGGCAGATGGGATCTAGGGGTGCTCTGGTCATGGCTTTGGAAGCATCATTCACACTGCCACAGCACTCACCCTGGTGCATCTGCTCTGCATCCAAGCAGGGGGGAGGCTGAAAGTCTGTTTTAAAAGGCCCTAGAGATGACCTTTATCTTGCTTTGGCCAGCTCCAGCCTTCCTTTCTCCAACCCTGGGAAAGGTGCCACCGGTGCCTGGGGCTGCTCTCCATGAGTTATAGGTCTCTGGTAATAACAACCTGAGTGTGTGCTGAGCTGGCACATTCTTTCAAGGAGCTTTTCTGTTTGAAAGATGAAAATATGTCAAAACAGATTTAAAATGCTTTGGGTTTTATTTGTATTTCAACCTAAGGAGAACTGGATGAAAAATGCAAGAAAAGTCCAAGGCTCTTTCTCTCGTCAGGGCTATGTTTAAACCTGGCTCTGTGCAGGTGCTCTCTGGGGCCAGCCCCACGCTGAAGTGGAGCAGAACTAACATCAAGCTTCCTCTCTTTCTTTTTCCTGTGCCCGGCAGGGCTGGTTTCTGCTCCCGACTGCTCTGGGGTTGATGTGCCTGGAGCAGGGCTGGGGAGTGGAGCAGGGCCCGGCTCCGAGGGGCAGTGCTGCGGCATGGCCAGCACCAAGCCCCCACGGTTCCTCTGCTCTCCCAGCCATGAGCAGGGTGCAGGAACTGCTGGTTTACACCGCAGCATCTCCATCCACATCTGGATCTGGCCAAGAGGGCCATGCTGAGGAGGCAGCCTGGCAGTTGGTGGGCTCATGCGGACCTCTCCCTGCCTCCAGGAGGTTTCACCGCTCCCTCACCAACAACAACCGCTGGATCCGGGAGCGGAGCCACGAGTCCTATGCCAAGAACTACTCCGTTGTTTTCCCCCATGACGAGCCACTGGCTGGGCGCAACGTGAGAAAGGACCCACTGCACGAGGTAGGACATGGACCCCAACCCGGCTGCTGTGCAAGCAGTGATGGGAGACCCTGCAGCATAAAAGAGGTGGCCAGGAGGGGCTGCAGCTGTATCGCTCAGAGGCTTATTCTATTTGCTGCCTGTCTGGTGTGAAGGATGCTGGATGCTCCCCATTCACAGGATGCTGGATGCTCCCCACTTACAGTGCGGAGCGAGGTCGGGCCATGAGGAGGGCTGTGGGAAGCAGGGAGCAGCAGTTCCTCTGCAGGGGCCGTTTGCTGGCACCCCCTGAGTCTGGGCTAGTTTTGCTCCCTGGAGCCGCCAGCTGCTCCCTGGCACACACCTCTGTAGGTGAAAGCTTTCAAGGTGCAGCACTTGAGATAGAACTTACCATTTCCAGTGTTCTCCTGCACTGGCAGTGCTGCAACTGCGTAGCCCAGAACCCCCCAAGCACCCAGCACTCCTGGGGTGCTCAGGGTGACCTGGGGCTGGTGCCTCGTCCCACATCCCCTGGCGAGGAGAGAGTCACTTTCCTCAAGCGCGTTCCTGCTTGTTGCCAACTCATACCACACCGCTCCCCTCCGATGGAGAGCAGAGGCTCCAGCGGCAGAGCAGGCATCCCTCCTGCCGGCCCCCGGTGTTTGCTTGACAACTCAGTTGTTTTCTGTCACTGAGGATGCAATTTATTTTATAATAGCCTGTCTAATAAGTGATGCCCATTTGACTGACAGCCTGATATTTATACATGCAGC
This sequence comes from Psilopsiagon aymara, assembly GCA_024733675.1. Lineage (NCBI taxonomy): Eukaryota > Metazoa > Chordata > Aves > Psittaciformes > Psittacidae > Psilopsiagon > Psilopsiagon aymara. Next base: position 111,201 of record JANRGW010031431.1, read on the forward strand.
TCCAGAGCATGTGCTGTGTTTTATAAATAGGCACTGAATCACTTCTGAAACGTTCAACAAAATCTATTCTTTTCTGAACAGAGGCATCAAACAAAAATATCTTAATGGATTCCTAATTAATTGCGTGCAGAGAGATTTTCCTGAGAGCACAGAGGAGGGATGAGAAGGTTGATGTATAAATCTTAGTGTTACTATATAATTACTCTTGTAAACATTGGGGAGAGTCTTCCGCTCTGGATTTAGCATCTCGGTCAGTAATGCCTGCACCATGCCCTCTGCTGAGGTGCATGGTTGAGCCTGATCCTGCCTGTTGAGGCAAACACCTTCCTGGGGATAAGAAACCCAGGCGATTTGCAGGCAGTTTGGGTTTGCCACTGCTTTGAAAGGCAAACTGCAGAGCTGATTGTGGCTGCTGGTAGCCAAAGCCAAGGGGTCACAAGTCAGGTCCTGGGGGGGCGGCTTAAGCCTAAGGCTTTCTTTAACCCTCTGTTCCCATTTCTCTGGCTTTGCTCTTGTAGGAGCTGCTGCGACAGGGCTGCGTCTTCCAGGAGCGGCACGGCTGGGAGAGGCCTGGCTGGTTCAGCCCCAGGGGGGCAGCCCCGGTGAGCACAGCATGCAATTCGGGGCATTCATGGCACATGGTTTTGGGGGCATTTGTGGCCTATGTTCAACCTGGAGGGTGCTGACTGTTTCTGGCACATGTAGGATGTGTCCTGTGTGTGCAGGGTGTGTGATATGCTGCAGGCAGCACTGTGTCCTCAGAACGGGTCCAGAAAGGCTGTTGAGCTTTTATTCAGGGTAACAGTGGTGAGAGGGAGATCCGTGTGTGCAGTGTGTGTCTGCCTGTTCCTCCGCAGCAGACAGCATCTGCCTGCAGCACCCATAGAGGACAGGCACTGATCCCACTTCTATGTATTGAGGAGGGTAGAGGGCAGGGATGCTGGGAAGGGCACCTTTGCCATGGGCAGGTCCTGCACGGGCCCGTTCCTCTCCTGGCATAAGGTGCATGTGATTTGAGCAGCCCCTTGGCTTCAGCCTCACATCATCTTCCTCGCTGCCCCCATCCTCCCTTTCCCCCAGGTCCTGGACTATGACTACTATGGTGCATATGGCCGGGAGCGCCATAGGGACTACACTTACAACCGGCTGCTGGGGGACGAGTACACCTTCGACTTCCCCCCCCACCATGACATTGTAAGTGCGGGGAGGAAGCCCCCTACAGCCAAAACTGCTCCGGGGTTTAGAGACAGCAGAATCCCTGCCACAGAGCTGCCTTAGGGGGAGTGCGTGAGGCTCCGAGGGAGCGCAGCAGCAAACTTAGCCCAAAACTGGTGAAAATGTCCCAGCAAGGTTGCGGGAGGTGTGTGGTCTGTGCTTGGAAACCTCAGCAGAGGGGCCGTGGGTATTCCACTGCTGCTTTCCTGAATTAACAAGTTGCAGCGAGCTTTGGGGGAACAACCTATGTGATAAAGGTTAAGTTTTGTGATTGGTAACTGTCGCTGTGTAAGTGAGGTAAGGAGTGGGATCTTTGCATACAGGATGGCCTCTTAGGCTTGCTCTATCTAAAACCTGGTTTTCCAGGTGTGTTTTGGAGCTGCACAGACTTTGCAGGCGCTGGGTGAGTGCCTGGTCTTAATGTGCATCTTTCAATGTGCACCTCCTCTTGTGGAGTGAGGCTGTGGCTCAGCTGCAGCAGCGTTTGCTCTAACTGCAGATCAAGACCGAATGCTTAACGTGCAGAAACGCCCTGGCACTCTTCAACATGTCTTACTTTGGGAAATTCTACCTCGTTGGTCCTGAAGCAACAAAAGCAGCAAACTGGCTGTTCACTGCTGATGTGGGCAAAGCACCAGGTACTGGCTCTGCCCCGGGAGGTCAGTCCTACCCCAAAGCAACCCAAATTGGCTTTTCTTTCTAATGCTGTATTGCAGAGGGCATGGAAGCCTGTGGAAGTGACTGCTTTCCCCGTGTTCACCAGAGGCAGCATTCTGCTCTTATTTACACAGGGTCAATGTGCTCTGAGCTGGGGGCTGAAGGGGGGGGGGTGTCTGTTCCTCTGGTTCCAGCTGTGGCTCACAGCTGGAGATGTGATGCATGGAGTAAATCAAGTATAACCCTCTGCAGCTGTGGTTTGCATAGGGAGAAGCTGTCCCCGTCTCTGGGGCTGGGTAGCAGCTTATGGCATTTCTAAGGATGTAGCTTCAGCTCCTCATGCAAGCCCCAAGGGGAAAGGGCATCACTCTTCTCCCTCTGCTGGTGCTGGGACATTCAGGGTCAGTCAGGGCATGCCCGTGAGTGGCAGCCGATGTCAAGATGAGCACAAACCTTCCTGCTCCACGTGGCTCTCTTCTGGGGCTGGCTGATGGCAGCGGTGCCGGTCTCTTCCTGCAGGCTCCACCGTGTACACCTGCATGTTGAACCAGCGCGGCGGAGTGGAGAGCGACCTGACTGTCAGCCGCATCAGCCCCGGGGCCCCTGCCTCCTCCCTGGCCCCTGCCTTCGAAGGTAAAAGCCCTGAGCAGGGGGATGCTGGATGGGGGTGTGTTTCTGCACCACTGTGGGGTTGCTGCCTGGGGTTGTCCGCCTGCAGCTCAGCTCCCAGCCTTCCACAGAGACCTCTCCAGTCCTGGCAGCCATGGTGGCAGGCTTGGACCAGCATCCTCCATCCCCACCATGCTCGGGGAGATCACATTTACCTAATGGCAGCCGCCTGCTTCTCCCACCTCTGCTTCTCAGTCCCTGTAACCAGATTGTCCCCCTTGTCCCTGGGGCCCTGCTCTGCTCATCCGTGTTGCTAGGTTTGACCGGCCCTGGCTGTCAGCTCTGACCTCTCCCCATGTCCTTATCAGTTGCAATAAAGAGGAATTGAAGCAGAGCAGAGCAGTCAGCCCAGAGGGCAGAAATGCCATTAGGCAGCAGCAGCAAAGGAGGAGGAGGGTGTTGAGCTCAACTCCAGCAGCCATCATGGGAAGTTCTCCCTCGGGTGGCCACAGAGCCCTGTCCCCATGCACTGGCACCTTCAGGTTTGCTGCTTGCAGGGGTCCAGCCCAGCAGTGGGTGCAGCCCTAGGGCTGGGGCGGCGCAGGGGTGACCTCAGCATCTTTACCCTGGCATGATCAGGTACGGGTGAGCAATTCACTCCCCATGAGAGAACCCCCCGTTGCTCTTGCCTGGGCACTCACGGAGGCAGAGGCTGGTGGAAGCGGACAGCAGAGCTGCAGGTCTGTTGGGCGATGGAGGAGTTTAATTGCAGCAAAGTCTATTTTTCCAATTACAGTGGGTGGCTGCACTTGCTGTCATTATGACAGGCTACCAGAGAGAGCTTCTGTAGTGGCAGGAGAGACAGAGGGAAGATTGATTCCATAGTAATCAGCTCTCAAGCTCCATCCCTGGGGATTTTTCCACCCAGAATTACTGGAGAGATGAAATTCCTCCTCGTGCACAGAGCAGCTCCTGTGCTGGTTATGGCCCAGTCTCTGCTGCCCTCTGCTCCCACGGGCATTTCCCAGCTCCCTCCATGTTTTGGCTTTCATTCTGTAATTGGACAAAAGAATGGATGCTTTTGCTGTTGGTCTCAAGGGACAAAGAATTTTTTCTCTTCCCGTGCTGCTCACACACGCAGAGGCACCTCCAGGCCTCAGAGAGCGTCTTTTACCTTTTCTTCTTTCAGGTCTTAATGGTCTTTTGTTTTTCACTGTGCTGAGTCCCACAAAAGGCAGTATGAACAGTCAGCAAAGCCCAAAGCCCTCCTTCGCCCCAGCACTATTTAACCCCTTTTTCATGGCAGTCCCCCAGGCTGTGCAAACAGGAGGGGCTCAGGGCTTCAGCTCAGCCTCTGGAAAGCAAAACCAGCCCTGAGCTGATCTGGGCATCACCCCCAGCCCAGCTCAGCTCACCCGTTCTCGAGCCTGAAAGGCTGCCGGGGGGTATCTTCCAGGGGATGGCTACTACCTGGCTATCGGCGGGGCTGTGGCTCAGCACAACTGGTCACACATCACGGCTGTGCTGCAGGATATGAAGCTCCAGTGCAAGCTCCTCGACTGCTCCGAGGAGCTGGGCATGATGAGCATCCAGGGCCCCCTGAGGTGAGGAGTGTTGTGGGCCCTTCCTTGCACCCTGAGCATGGAGAGTGGGAGGGATGGATGGAGGGATGCAGGGATGGATGGAGGAATGTCTCAGATGGAGGTTCCTGTGTCAGGAAGGGGTGGGTGTGAGCCCCATGACAGCAGGCGATGCTCTGACTGGAGCAACACCCCATTTGCTGGGGAATTGGCCTTTCTTTTGAGGCTCTCACAGCATGATGTCACCCACATCAGCTCCACTCTGTGGGAGACCTTTGTCTTGCCAGCAAGACCAGAAAGCACATTTAGTGACAGCCCTCAGAGCCAGCTGGGAGCTGCATCCATCACCACAGCTGTTTGCTGTTTCCCCACAGCCGCGTTGTCCTCCAGGAAGTGCTGGATACCGACCTCAGCAACGAGGCTTTTCCCTTCTCCACACACAAGCTCGTCACGGCCGCAGGGTGCACGGTAGGATGGGGATGGCCCTTGAGCTGCCCAGGAGCAGCACTGGTGCCTGCTGCCAGCCCGAGCAGCCTGCTGGGGAGCTGTCTGCCTCCACAGGGCTCAGTGGGCAGCCAGGAGGTTTTGTTGGTTTGGTTGGTTAGAAAAGGCCAAAAGCCATGGTGGGAGCAGGGATTTCCCCCCAGTTGCCTGCCTGGTGCCACCCGCTCCCCCAGCCAGCCAGTGGTGTCAGAGCCTGTGGCTCAGCTCAGGGAAGGGACATGGTGACATATGGCTTTGCAGTGCTGCTGGAGGAGCAAGAGACGCCTCTCACAGATCAGGGTTCAGCTCTGGTGATGGAGAAATTTCTCTGACACTCTAGAAACTTTCTTCATAAAGACACAGGGGCGATGTAAAGTGAAGCACGTCAAGTATCGGCAGTGAGGGCTGGGCAGCCTGTGGAGCTGCTGTATTTGATCACAGGAGAAGTCTGACAGCCATAAGCTTCCTGTACAAGCACAGTTCATCCTGCATTTGCCCAGACTTCAGGCTCACGTCAGTGGTTATGCAAGAAAAGCGCAGAAATGCTAATACTCCGTGCTGACACCTCAGGCTAAGCTCCTAAGTGCCAGAGCAAGGGGATGGAAGCTCTTTGGGGTGATGGTGTAAAGCAGTACTGCGGCCAGCTCGTGAGCCTGGGAAAAGCCAAGGAAAGGGGGGATGCTGCTGGCTCCTGCTCCACTACCAAGGCTTCTTGATTTGTGAGTAGGAGCCTAGTGAGGGTTTAGAGTGGTTTAACTAAGACACAGGTTTTGCTCCAGTTGCATTAATCCTCCAAACCATCCCCATCAGTGCACCCTGTGCTCCAGGTTCCAAAGCCCCACAGTGTGACCAGTGTCACCCAACCCACTGTTGCAGGTTGTACAACATGTTGCATTTCAGCTTCCACCAGCGAGTTGTAACCCTCCCCACATCCTCCCTGTCATGCCTGTGGCATGCTGGTGACTTCTCATGATAACCTCCTGACTCCCTGGGAAAGGTGTATGAATGTTCCCTTTTCCAGAGCATGATCAGTTTATTTGCATTTCACTTTAAGTTCATACGAAATAATCCAGCTGGAACTTGCTGTAGACATCTTGCAGGTGCTTTAGAGTGTAAATGCCCTGACTCTTAGGAGAACAGCCCAAGGGATACATGAGGGCCCTGGAATGGGGGGTCCCTGCCTGCTGCTGTGCCACACTTCAGGAACAGCCCCCACTGCACGGTGAGCACAGGAGAATCCATCCCACACCAACACCAGAGGGTTCTCAGGACAGTGGGCTGGCACCTTCCCGACATTATTGCTTCCCAGAGGCATTAAACTGAACCCAGCATCTTTAAAAAGTTATCACTGAGATTTTCATGCATTAACTCAGTAGTGGAACAAAATCAGCTGGAGTGAAAGGAGAGATCCAGCAGAGCTAATGACTCTGGAAATTACCGACTGGTTTGTGAGTTTATATATAGCGACTCTCATTGTATTGAGCAGCAGCGAAAGGTCTCCCTTTGAATTTCACTGCTGGATACAGGGTGAAGTTCAGGTTTTCATTTTCTAGATACTTAAAATGCTTTTGAATTGCTGCTCAAAAGCCCAGGAATTGATGCTATTGCACAGCTCCACTTGAAATCTAACAGAAAAACCTGTTCCATGGGGAATTCAGCAGGAGGCTGGCAGGAGCACTGAGCCCAGCCCTCAGCATCCCCTGTGGCCTCTGTGGTGGGATGCACATTCCTGCCTGGGGGGCACACATGTGGTACTCCAACCCGGCCTGGCAAAGTTAACAACTGGCACCCCAGTTTTCCCAAGGATTCCTGCTTTCTCTGGAGCCCTGCTCCTCCTTGCCACTCTCAATGGGATGCTCGGGGCAGAGTGGGTTGAGGCAGCTTCTCTCAGGGGTAACTTGCTCCTGAAAGTAAAGTGCACTCCAGGCAGAGCCCTGGCTGTGAGCCGCAAGCAGGGTCAATCAGCCGGGGAGGAGCTTGTCAACCCCAGAGCATCTCCCACTGGGATGAGGATGGCAGCTGGCTGCAGCAGCTCCCTAATTCGATGACACCTTTGTGTGGAGTGAAAAGCTTCTCCACATCCCTTGTGCCTGTGCACCTCGCAAAGCGACTGCCAGCCTTTGTGCTTCGCTGTGGGGACTGAAGGGCGCCTCACAGATTGTAAGGAGGCTCCGAGTAAATTCCCCATCCCTGTGGGGTGCCTTCCTCTTCTCCACTTCCACTGTAAAGGTTAAGGCACCTTAAAACCTGTCCTAAATTCTGCTTAAGGACATTATTTCTGCAGTACTGGTAAAGCCCATGGGTGCTGGGGAAGGCGAGGAGGGGTTTGGGCTCTCAGCCAGTGCCTGTGGCCATCTTCACAACAGAGAGCCTGGGCAGCCCTTTGGTACTTCGTGTGCCTGTCACTGCCTGTTGTTGTTTGTACCTGGGGTTAGAGAGCAGAGCTGACACCAGCTCCTGGTTGCAGTAAGAGCTCAGCAAAGGGCAAGATGCAGCCTCTGTCCCTGAGATACCCGGAGCCAGTGTGGGCAGGACAGAACCAGCCTGGAAGTCTATTCCCAGATGAAAACTGCTTTGGTAGGTCTGTAGATCACAATCTGGTTGAAGCTTGAGTTACTTTCTCTCCCAAAGTGAGGTATGCATTTGCAGTTGATGTGCATCTGAAGGGATGATCCACAGGAGTGAAGAAATCCAAAGGGATGCAGCAGAGGGAAACACAGCTCAGACTCAAAGGCCATCTCCAGGGAAGGTGCCTGAGCTGGGATGGCCCCAGCTGGCCTGGAAAGCTTTGGAAATGCAGATTATTTCAGTAGGGACAACAGGAGGGTGCAGTCAAGCATGGTGAGAAGGGGGATGAACACCGGCAGTGTGATCTGAGCACGGCCCAGAGGTCTGCAGGCAGGCAGGCATGCCTCCCTGGATGAGGCTTCCCCTGAGAAGCACCAGGTCCCCTGTGCTGATCTGCTCGTTCCTCTTCAGAGCTTCATGCTTTTTTGGAGCTGATTTGGCATCAGAGAAATAGCACTCTGGGACACAGCCTCCACTGAGGGGAACCTGAGCATCCCCCCAGGGTGAGCAGCGCAGGGTATGAGAGCAGGGCCTTTGGGTGCTCTGCTCTGAGAACACCACCCCAAGTGGGGTCATCCGCAGAGGACAGCAGCCGCAAAGTACCCCATGGTAGGACAGTCCTGCTGGGGATTGGCTTCCCCTTCTGATGGGCTGAGGTGGGGAGATGCAGGGCTAGGTGTACACACAGGCTTTCCTCTGGCATTGGTGGATCAGTAGAGGGAGACAAAACCTGGATGGAGCCGGAGCATCACAGCTAATGCCAGCCCGGGTGAAGGTAGAGCATCACCTCTAACCCCTTGCCCATGTGGAGATGGAGAATCACAGCTAGCCCCAGCCCAGGTGGAAATAGAGCACCACAGCTAGCCCCAGCCCTCTGGCTCTGGCAGCCCTGGGATCAGTAGCCAGAGGGTGCTGAACACAGCTACCTCCACCAGCAGGCCATCCCTGCTGGTTACTGGAAAAAGCTGGGTTTGAGGTGCCAAGTTCAGGCAATCAGGGATGAGAAACTCAGGGGGAGCAGGGAAAGGCTGTCCCCCAGAGCAGGGTGCTCCTGGACAAGCCGGTGCTCCTCTGCGGTGGCAGCATGTGGCTTGGCAGCCTCTCCATGCTGCACAGCCCGGCTCCATCACAGCAGTGTTGACCTCTTGCCTTTTGCAGGTTCGTGCCATGAGGCTGTCGTTCGTTGGGGAGCTGGGCTGGGAGCTGCACGTGCCCCGGGCAGACTGTGTGAAGGTTTACCAGGCGGTGATGCAGGCGGGTGCCCGGCACGGCATTGCCAATGCCGGCTACAGGGCCATCGACAGCCTCAGCATCGAGAAAGGTTTCTTGGTTTCCTTGCAGCAGCACTCACTGCTTCGCGTCTGTCCAGGGACCTGATGGGCTTTTCCCTGCTTCAAGGATGGGTTGTTGGGAGATCAGGTCTCTGGTAGCTACTGGCAGGGATGTTACTGTTCCCAATGCTCCTTGCTGAGACTTCACCAGTATGGGCTCCTCATGAGGGTGCTTTGTCCAAGGCCAAGTGAACTGAGGGCCACAGGGGTGTCCAAGAGGCAGGGGTGATGTCTTGATCTCCTGATGCTGCTCACCCTGGTCTTGCTGCCACGGCAGGGAGAGGCTGTGGACCCTTGCTTACTCTCTGCAGGGTACAGGCACTGGCACGCAGACCTGCGCCCCGATGATACCCCCCTGGAAGCAGGCTTAGCCTTCACCTGCAAGCTCAAGTCCAGCATCCCCTTCCTGGGCCGGGAGGCTGTGGAGGCTCAGAAAGCCAAGGGAATCTTCCGCCGGCTTGTCTGCTTCACCACCGAGGAGTGAGTTACCACTGGGTGCCCCACGATGAGCACCCTCAGCCATCCCCATTCACCCTGAGCCTGGGCACACGCGTGGAGCTCAGCTGCAGGCTGGCTCAGCTGCTTTCCATGCTCTAATTCTGTCTCTAATTTAAATCCCACCGCAAATTCCCTGCCGGATGTTTAATGGGAGCTGGAAGCAGTGTGACAGGGAGTGGGTTTATCTTGTTTCACCCACATCAACGGGAGGTTTTGCAAGTCAGGCTGTGATCAGCGCAGGGAGGTTCATGAACCTGCGGGCAGTGGGAACCTGGCACGCGGGGTCTGGTCTCCCCAGATTCCTCTGCCCCATGGGGTCCAGATGTGGGGTTTACTAAGGGCAGCTCTGCCCTCTCCTTGCAGGAAGGTGCCGATGTTTGGCCTGGAGGCAGTCTGGCGGAATGGGGAGGTGGTCGGCCACATCCGGCGGGCGGACTTTGGATTTGCCATTGACAAAACCATCGCCTATGGCTACATCCGTGACCCGGCAGGGGGCCCGGTGAGTGCAGACTCCAGGAGGAGGTAGCACTGGTTTGGGTTTGAAGCCACCTGTACAAGCCCGTTGGATGCCCAGCGATGCTGTGGCTCAGCAGCAGGGTTGGTCTCCAGCTCAAGTGCTGCTCAGTTAATTGCAGCCGAGTAATTGCAGAGGTGAATTAATTTATGTCATACAGAGCAGTGGCCAACAGGCATGCAGCAGGCTCTTAATTAACCCTGGCTCTCCTGGGTAGTAAATCAGATGCCCTCATTTAGCATTATGCTATACGCAGAGGCCAGGGAACTTGTGTGGGGACAGAAGGCTGTGGATGACGTCCCCAGAGGCCCTCCCTGTTGCAGACCAAGAGCAGTGCATATGCTTGTGCTTTCATCCTCTTGCCTTGATTTTCATTGTGGCACCATTGGAAGATTCCCAAGTCAAGTGGTTATGTGTTCCAGTTGCCCCCTCAGACCCTGAAGGGATCTTTTCTCCTTATGGTGAATGTTGTGCCCTAAATGTTCCTTCCCTTTCCCACTCTCTCCTCTCCCTGTTACTCTCACTTTCCCAGTCATACTCACCTCTCCCCCCTTGCAGCCCCCAGCACAGCTGCTCAGCACCTTACTGTGCTGCTTGTGGCCCATTAGTATCCTTCCCAAGGATGTGGCCCTTCAGTGGCTGGCTGTGATCTCCCTGGCTCTGGGGTCAGGGCTTCATGATGTGATGTGTCTGCAGCATCAGGGCTAGAGAGTCACAGGAGCACAAGTGGTACAGGGAGTGAAGCAGGGAGGAGGGAAACAAACGTTCTGTGATGATGAATTACTGACAGTTTCCAGCACTGAGTGACCCCATGGGCTCAGCTCTCTCGTGTCACATCAAGTGGTGACATCCTGGCTGCCACCATAGTCCCCTCCTGCAGCCAGGGCTGACCATGTGGGGTGTAAGGGTGGTCCCTTTGGCAATGAGCCCCCCACTCCCTATGAGCTCTAACTGCGCTTTGCACCAGGTGCCAGTGAGCAAATACACAGAAACCCCCAAAAGAACCTCTTCAAAAATGAAATAGTGCATTGGTTTTGTTTGGCTTTAGCTGAGTGCTTTTAACAACCCATTTCTCTCCTCCCTGTGCACCCTCTTGGGGCGGCAGAGCAGGGTTTCTGTAGGAAGCAGCTCTGTGGGAGCTGGCCCAGTGTTGGAGCTGGGATGCTGTTGGGGACTGGTGCCCATGGGGGTCTCACAGCACCTCTTGGGGTGTTCTCTATGGCTCGGCCTTGCAGGTCTCACTGGATTTTGTGCGGAGCGGCAGCTACGAGCTGGAGCGGATGGGGGTGCCTTACCCCGCGCAGGCTCACACCAGGTCCCCATTCGACCCGGACAACCAGCGAGTGAAGGGCATCTACTGAGTGTGGGGCCAGCGAGCGGGGCTGCGGCTGCGATGGGAGAGGAAGATTCCACTGGAAACTGCCGGCTGAATTCCCTGCCCCAGGTGCCCCAGGTGGCTCCAGAGTCTGCTGGGGGAGCCAGGGAATTGTCTGCAGCGAGCTCATCAGCCAAAATTGGGTCAAATGATAGAGGAAAATGAGGAAGAGATGCTAAAAAGTCCTAAGATGTTGTTGCGCTGTTTTCTAAATGAAGCAGTACCACTAAAGCAATAATTCTTTTCCTTGGGTTAAGTGGCCTGAAAACAATGTTTTGCTCGACTGCAACTGAAGTGGTTTCAATTTTTGACTTTGCTGGAAACTCTTTCCCTCAAAATGTAGTTTCACGCTGTCTAGAAATGGATTTTTTAAACTAACTGCTGTTAATACAGCTGTAGCCTCCAGCGCTACTGTCCCACTGGTCCCATCCTGCTCCAGTCCCTGCTCCAGCAGTGTCACCTGCCCTGGCTCTGCCCAGGGGACCCAGAGCTGGGGTGGGAGCACTCAGGGGTTATGGAGGGAAGAGGCAGGAGGCCCAGGGGCACTCACACGGTGGATGCTCTGCCTGCTGCAGGGCTGTTCTGCACTGTGAAGCTGTTGGCTTTACCCAGGGGGTTCCAGGTGTGGTTTTCCCATCTCGACAAGCACAGGTTTGTCCCCATCCCCGTCACAGCTGCAGCTTCAGGTCCTGCTCAGGCAAAATGCTTCATTGTGGCTCCAAAGTTCGGAGTGAATTGAAGCACCAAGCTCTGACACTGCCGGTGGTAATCAGCACCTTAGGAAATGGAGCCTGGGGTGTGAAACATGCAATGCCTGCCTTGGTTTTGTTGGTGGTGCCCCAGCGCTGTCCCGGTGTGCGCTGCCTGTACTGGAGGATCCATCTCCGGATCTGAACCATGACCTTATCCTTCTGTGAGAGCAAAGGCAGGTCTCAGTTTTCAGCTGTGTGGATGGGGCCGTGTTGGTGTCCAGGAGCCCCTGGGTTGGAAATGAGCAGAGCACAGTGGTGCTGTGCAGCCCTTGGACTGGGGAGAGGTTCTGGTGTTGTGCCCCAGAGAGTGAAACACTCCCAAGGATGAGTGCTGTTGGAATCTTGGTCCTTGATCTCTGCTGAAGCTTTTACCTGCCTGAGGAAATAATCACACTGCATGCTTTTCACTTTGTTTCCCTTGATGAGATTTTCTTGGTTTAGAACCTCTTTAGACTGATTGCAGTTCCTCAGCTTCATGCAGTAAGTGCCATGGGCAAGAGCTGGAACTCTCAAATGCTTTGGTTTTACTGGGAACGTTGGAAAATGAGTTTCAGATGAATTTTTCTCAGAACAGGAGGTGACTGCACCCCCTGATCCTCCACTGGTGGAGGGCAGAGGAGGTAGCCACTGTCCTGACCTCATCCTGGGGATGAATGAAGGACCGAGCATGCTGCCTCCCTGGCAGGGATCCACTGTGTGCCTGCCAGGACCAGGTTTTGCTTCAGGTTTTTCCCCATGTTCTGACCCAAGATCTCCCTTTCCCAAGGTGGCTGTGAAGGGAGGGTTCGTCTGCCGCCTGCCCTGGGTCACTATGTCCCCGTGCAGCAAGGGCAGGTGCCCAGCCAGGACTGACAGGCTCCGTGCAGCAGCAGTGGCCTTTCCTCAGCTTCTCCCATGCATTTTCCCCTTTGAGCTCAAGAGCAAAGTACGCTTTCTAATTTATTTTTTTTACAGTTAGATGTTTAATGGAGTCATTCTTCCTGCAGGAAGGTTTGTCACATCCCCTCCCCCACCGCTGTGTCCCTCCTCCCCATCCCTCCTCCTTTCTAACCCCACCACAGAGGTATCATTTGTTCCCAGCCCTTGGCATCTGATGGCATCAAGACAAACAATCCCTATCGCAGGGGAGCGGGAGGAGAAGTGTGGCTGGGAGCTTGGTCCTTGCAGCAGGGAGGCGAGCCCCGGGGGGTTGTCACAGCATCCAGGTGGAGCCAGCCTGGGCTAGATGGGGCCGTAGGGTGGTGGAGAGGCTTGTGTGCTGCTCCCACACAGCTCTGTGCTCAGTGCCTCAGTTTCTCTGCAGGAAAACAGACCTCTTCCCACTCCCCAGGGCCGTGCTGGGTTCAGCACAATAGCAAACCTCCATGTTATTATTCTGGGGGCGGAAAGCAGCATTACTCAGAGCCAGGATTGCTAATAACACACTAAATATAGCACCTTCCATCTCCAGAGTACATTCTGAACTCAAGCTCATGAGCCCTAACCCCTTCCTGAGGCAGGGGCCAGGGCACCAGCCAGCGCTCCTGTGTGGGCAGGGACCCAGGAGAGCAACAGGACAATGTTCCCAGGGATGCTTCTGCCTGGAGGCACTTCCCATGGAATGGAAGGAGCAGATGTCGAGTCAGTCCCTCCTGAGCTTGCCCAAGTTGAGCGGGATGGGGGCTGCAGGCCGAGGCCCTGGGGTGGGCAGGCAGTGTGAGACCGGCTCCCTCAGCCTCTTGGTGATGGTGGGAAGTGGCTGCTTCTCCCACTCGCCCTGCAAGAGAGTTCAGCACCATGAGACCGAGCCGGGGCTTTGGTACTCAAGAGTCCGTATTTCTCCCTATGTGTAAAAATGATCTTTAGCACTTCAAATGTCTCTCACCCAAACCAGGATGTTTTCTTATGAGATGTTACTAATTTATCTGCACTGTAGAAGCACCTGCACCTCCCTTTAGCAGGTCAGACGTCTGCAGTGCACCACGTTGTGCAAACCCACCAGGCTTAGGGAGCTTCCACCCCAGAAAGTGTTACCCACCAAATCAGATGGAGACAACTCAAACCACGGAGCTGCACCAAGCCCCAGCTCTCTCCCAGGTGCTGGGAGGAAGGTTGCTTGGAAGTGCCGCTTGCACCGTGCATGTTCATGGGCAGCTGCTGTAGAGCAGAAGGATGCAGCAGCCTAGCAAGGTGCCACAGGGCTGTCACAGTCATCAGGGCTCAAGGTGACCACAGATGGGACAAATGCCCTGCTCTGTGTGTGCATAGGGGCATCTTGTTCTGTTGATGCTCCCTGCAAGGAGCAATCTGCCAGGGTCAGACAGTGCCAAGAGCTGAGCACCCGAACAGGATCTAGCCCAGATGCAGTGCGTTGGTCCAGGTTGGTGGCTGGCTGAGGGGCTGCGAGGGCACCCCAGGCTCGGGCTGGGCTCCGGTTTGGTGATGCCGCGGTTTGGCTGCTGGCTGTGCTGCAGTGTGAGCAGGAGCAGGGGGTTCTGCATGGGGAGCGAGAGCCATGAGTCACAGCAAGAGGGAAGCTGAGTTTGTGTTCAGATGAAATGTCTTGTTGCATGGCAAGTAAAACTGGTAAACCCTAGGAAAGTTGGAGGGTGGTGGGCTCATGGGAGTGACTGGAGAGGGGGCATCACTGCAGGGGAACATGGGCTGGAGAAACAACTGTTTTCCTGCACCCTTATTGCTTAAAAGAGCAGTTAATGGTGTTCAGGGGGTGCCTGCTCCAGTGCTGGGTCCTAGCCTGAGCCTGCCATCTGCCCTGCCAATGCATCCAAACCCTGTGTTCACCCCTTGCCAGCTCTTGGGGTAGGTCAGAGGCAGTTAGAGTGCCTTTATAGCTGCTTTCAGTGCTTTTTTGAGTGGAAACTCAAGTGCAGAGAGTATAGAGAGTTCACTGCAAGCCCTTGTAGGTGCAGGAGGCTTGGGGACGGCAGAGTCCCTGCAGCTACTCACAAGTGTTACCCTGAGATTTTGCTCAGTAATTAACAGCACTTAGTCCTTCCAGAAATCTCCTCAGATTTGGGATCGCTGAACTGCAAAAGCTCAAGCTTAATTAGAGCTGGTGCTTTTCTCTTGGCAGAAGCAGTGTGAAATAAATGAGATGTCTTAAACTGGGGCTGGCTCTGAACACACCGGCAGAGCAGGAGGGGCAGCTCCACTCCTTCACCCTCGCTGCGATGCTCCTGACCCAATTTGTGTTGGCATCAGCTCTGCTCCACTCAAGTCACTC
>JANRGW010031433.1:0-29517 GCA_024733675.1 Psilopsiagon aymara
GAAGTTCAGGTTAGGTATTATGAAGAAGTTCTTTACTGTGAGGGTGGTGAGGCAGTGGAACAGGTTGCCCAAAGAAGCGGTAAATGCCTCATCCCTAGCAGTGTTCAAAGGCAGGTTGGATGGGCCTTGGAGCAAGCTAGTTTAGTGGAAGGTGTCCCTGCCTATGGCAGGGAGGTTGGAATTAGATGTTCTTAAGGTCCTTTCCAACCCAAATAATTCTGTGATCTCTATGAACTGTTAGAGGAGGGACTTAAATAGAGTAAATGGAAGATTCACTTTATAATTTCTTTAGTTGTACTGGTAATTTTATTACGGCATTGCATTAATTGAAGTCATCTACTGGCTCATTTAGAATTCATGGACCAAATTCAGTCTCCATGAAACCATATTTAACTCCTCTGTAATTACAAGAGCTGCATTACTTTCACTTCATTCATTCAAATTCTGATCAACAATTCCATTTCAGCTTACTTTCTCTGTAGTATTGTGCACCACTTGAAGAGTACGGTTATTTGCAGAAATATTTATGTAATGATTGTATCCACAGTGTTTTTCTGTGAACAAGGGGTTTTTTTTACTCCTGTTCATTAACCTTCATTTGTCCAATCAGGAAGCAGAGAGAAGATCAGAGATTACTTGTTCGCATAAAATCAGGATTGAATATTTATGAGTAACTCTGAAATCAAAAATCTGCATTGATTTGTAAGCCAAGAGAAGAGCTATGTTTGTCACATAATTTATTCGAAATAAGCAATCAAACTAGCTCGTAGCAAGCTTAGTTCAGTCTAAACCTGGTTATATTTACAGAGTAGAGGTAGTTTCCCCAAAAGAATGGGATATTAGAGATTTTCATTTATCGTTGTTTCAAGAACCAATGGCTAGAAATTAAATCCAGTTGGATACAAATTAGGAATAAGGTACATATTCGCATCAGAATAGTTGACTAGCCGTCGTAAGTAGTGACAGTAACTGTTGAAGTCATCAAAGCTGACTCAATTCTGGAAAACTATAATTTAATGGATTTGGGGCTAAGCAAGTGAAAGTATGTAGCCCTAATGTAGACCCGCTGGTCCTCTTTGGCTCTTAATCCTACTGACATGTCAACTAAGTGGCAAGCACAGCTAGTACTACTTTGAATTTTGATTCAATTTAGAATGTACAGAAATGACACTGATAACAGTAGAAAAATAATCCTATGCCTTTGAAGAAATCAGTCTCATTTTATGTGGTTTTGTGAGGTAAAGAACATTATGGCTTTAAAAATAGTTGCTATATTTTTTTAATCAATTTTTGTTCTTTTAAAGTGTGATTAAACAAATCATACAGGGATAGATAGCTCTCTTATGCCAAGCCTATCTGCTCAGCTGGCTGTCCATAAATGCCGAAAGCAATCAAGTGAAAAAGCTGATGAATGCATTTAAGTTGTTCAGATGTTACTACAGTATTAACTTTGTGTTTGTTTAACAGGGAACTGCACTGATTGCGAACATTGCAGCTTCGTTGCCTTTGCTATGTTAAAGATGTAGTGAGTTATTTAGCATGCATATTCCATTTCAGCATTTATTTTTAGTGCTCTCAAATGCTGAAATTAGCCTTAAAAGCGTGAGGTCTACATTGACTGACTCACTAAACAGCACTAGTTTGGGAAGTCAAAAATAGCAGTACAGCTTTTATGAACTCACAGATTTTGTTAAAAGAACATGAATTGAAACAAAAAACTGGAGAAAATGGAGATTTTCATTTTAATGGTTGCAACATTAAACCTGAAACTTTTATAGACCATGCTCCACTGCACTTAGTATGGGAGTCTGTGACCAAAGGGCAGGGACAGACCTCAGTCTGTGAGAAGGAGACCATGCCAGTAATGGTAAATCAGAGCTGTGAATTTCAGGTTGGTTTGGGTTTAGTCAGATCTTCTGTTTTATATTAACACAGAATCAAATCCTTATTTTTTTAATTTGTCCTCAAATGTGTTCAAATGAGGAAATCTCCCACTGTTCAAATAGAAATTATCAAATACCATTGCATTGGTGCAGCAATGTCATAAAACAGCTTGCTTTGTTATGTTCCTGGACAGTGATACATAGGAGCATACATTGGGTACCACCTGCCTTCAAAATGTTGTGTGATGTCAGTGTTATATAAAGAGCATATAATTACTTACTGTTGCTTGATACCATTCTGAGAATGACTGACTAATCACGGTTTTATTTATTTGTGTCCAGTGTACTTATGGCACCAAGTCCTTTCACCTTTCTGATTGATTTAAACATCTAATCAAGTTTAACTTCATTCTTGTTAGCAACTATGAATTTGGGGTTTTTAAGTTGCTCTGGAGCAATCAGATGGCTTTTTTCCCAGACTTCATTTTTTAATCCAGTATGATATGTAACAGGAGCAGTTGTGTTTGCACAAAGATGGACCCTGAGAATTGGGACCTTCTTGAGCACTTAAGGCAAATTTAAATATGAACTGTGAAGTGAGCTGAATGTTACTCTGCCAGATGGGTGATGTTTATGGTTAATACTCTGAAGACTCACTTTCAACAGCAGCCATGCTGAATAGTTACACAGATTAACTGTTTGCTGCACAATGCCCATTTCTGGCTTCCAAATCTATTTTTAATACCCTTAGTAGCTTGTTTGCAAATAAATTAAATCTGCCCATTGTAGTCTCCCTTCATAACTGCACTTAAATAATTTGAAGGAATACTGCAATCCAAGAAATACTACCTGAGAAAACTCTGTAGTTACAGTAACTAAGAGGAAAACAGCAACACCTTCAACAACTGCAGCAGGTTTCATGTTTATTTCTCTTTTACTTCCTTAGCACTCTTCAAACTTCTAAAAAACAATGGTGATTGACTTTTTTGTTCATCAGACAAACATTACCACTTACGATTCTTGCTGTCCCCCCAACGTTGTCACTTTCCAGCTGTTTGCAGCCTTAAGTTTATGGGGGACTATTCCAGTCACAGAATGGTTGAAGGAAAAAGGCAACTGTGAAGATCATCTTGTCCAACCCCTTTGCTCAAGCAGGGTCAGCCACAGCAAGTTGCCAAGGAAGATATCTCATGGCACTTTCTTTTCCTATTCTGTCCATACAATCAAATGAAACCCCCTACACGGGCCAATATAAGTGAGACTGAAATAATTCTGTTTTTTCCCAAATTTTCTAACTCTAGGCCAAGGACTGTATCTGGCCAGGGCTGAAGAAAAGTTCCTATCTGAAAAAAGTCCCATAGCTTCAGGAGACCATCAGTTCCCAAAAAGGCTGAAAGTTCCACAAGAATTGAGGCAGATATAAAAATGACTGTCTCATGTTCTTAGCTCTTTAAAGTGAGAAGCTAAGCAGTAAGGAGATAAGGTAGCTTTAACCAAATGGAGTAACCCATAAAACTCTTGCATCTTCAATACAAAAGAGTAGCAGCTGTGATTCACTAGTGAATACAACAGTTGGGATGAAGCCTGGTGACTGATAGTGAAGGATAAACTTCTGAGTGCTTTAGGCTAACAGGACAATGACTAAAACTCTAATTTCAGCAGGACTGTCCTATGGATTTCAGTCAATGCCTAATGAACACTATCTGGCCAACACCCACGAGATGTGGGTGAGATGTGGATCAGGCTTTAAATGCAGAGCAACTTCAGACAAGCCAGAGAGATACTTCATGCAACCAGGACACCAAATCCAGTGCTCCATGTACCCCAAAGAATGTAAGGACAGCAAGAGTCTTATTAAGACAGCACAGATCACTTCATGTACGTTATTTTGACAGGATGAAATCTGAGGAAGTTTGCGTTCATTATTATTAAGTTGATTGTTCAGGGAAGAAAGCATCAAAATAATGTAAATAAAGAACAGTACTCCTGTGAAATGGATCCAAGTAATGTAGGAGATGCTCATTAGTTAAATATATTCTCTTGCAAAAAACAGATTTGGGAGTGATTATGAAGAGATGCTTAAGAAGAGATATCAGAATTTGACCTCTCCTACTTCAAGGTAGAACAGCTAAGTGAACCGTCTACAGTAACGTGTATAAAAAGCATGCTTAGAAACAGTTCTGCATGCATGAAGTTCTCATCTTACAAAATGGAAACACTTTTTTTTCTCCAGGTTTGTAAACTAAAAGCTGGAAAGCTAGGTCAGTGATAGGAACAGGTTGCTTTCACTGCCCTTTAATGCAAAAACACGTGGGTCCAGAGGGACTCAGACTTTTTTCTTCCCCGTCTTCCCTTCAGTGACTGCAAGCACAAAATTATAACCAATCTCTACTGTCAGATCCTTACAGGTCAGATTGTGCTCAAACACCATATTAGGCTCAGGTACATTAGTGTGTGTCAGCATGTCAGATGAAGATGTAGCCTGTCACCTCAGCTTCCCATTCAGCTCCCACATTGTTCTTTTAATGTTGCAGGAACAAAGCTTTCTGGTACCTGTTTTTAGGGCTGATATGTTTTAGTTCACGAAGAAAGGCTCTGTTGGCTTGCAGCTGACCATGAGATTTCACCTGGAATTTACGAGAAGTTGGTAGTGTAATTTTTAACTCTCCATGTTTCTTTCCTACTGTCAATCTGACAGATGTTAAGTTGGAGTGAGCTGTACTGGAGAGTCTCTGACAAATTGCTCCCCTGTGATTCTGCTTATGAGGGTAGCAACAGTGGTTTTTGAAAGGAGCATGCTGATGGGAATAACTTGTAGTTGGTTGAAGTTCGGTCCTCCAGATGCATGCCAAGGAAGGATCTAGACCAGCAGTTTGTTGACTGAAAATCTTAACATTTTATTCCAGTCTGGTTTTATTGAGGGGGGAGGAAGCTAAGTACAATTAATGTGGCTTTTAGTTAAACTTTTTAACCTCTTGCTCTGCTCTTTGATGGTTTTGATATACTATGTTGTCACAGACCAACATAGTATATACACTATACATACTCAATGTACTCAATGTAGTAATCTTATTGTAAGCAGAGGTTCAGTATAGGAGAAATCTCTCTTCTGCTGAGAAGTCCAAGAGCCTTGAAGCAGCATCTGTCTGCCACAGAATGGTAAGGTTTCCAATACCCACAGCAGGAGATCGTAGACCCCATCATCTGCAGGCACCTGCTGCATCAGGATACCCATGAAACTCGGGACACAACTGCTGATTCAATGGATTACACTAACTGGGTGGTCACAACAAGCCACTTGTGGAAAGGATAGGATTTGGGTACTGAATTATTGCTTTCATAAGCTTCTGCCTGGGCAATGGAGCTGAGTATCTAGGAATTGAGAGGATCACTCTGCTCCTTCCTGCCAGTTTGGCATAGGTGCATGGGTCAGGACTTCACTGGTGTGTCACCCCTTGGCAGTGTCTTAGCTTTTCCTCCGTCGTGGTCATGGGCTATTGTCCCCTGGGAAGAAAGCAAGGAGCAGGGAGGCAGCAGTTAATCCCCAAGCCACTATTTCTGCAGTGCGTGCCTCTGCCATCCTGAACTGCAAGGGAGGATCTAGTCCTAGAGGGCCCACACAGAGACACAGATTTACACTTAGGGGAGAATCAGCTGTGCAAAACTGTACAATAGACAGTTGTAAGAATCCTTCCTAGTGTTTTTATCAACACACAAAATAGGTCTCCAAAGAGTCCTGAAAGAACTGCATTATTTATATTGTGAAAATTCAGTGACTTTTGAGTGGCTGATGTGCCTACTATTTGTTTTCACTCTAAACAGCAAGAAAGAGGGCTTTTTCTTTTCTTAAAGCCTGTGTCCTACAGATAGCATTACAAGATAATCTACTTCAGATAATAAAATAAAGGCTTCTGAGAAAGGCAGAAAATGTGGGGGGAAATCTGTGACATAATCTGCTGTTCGTGGTGAAGGCAGCTTATCCTCACAGCCTAGCAATACCTTGGCAGCCTGTATCTTAGTGTAGCTTTTTAGCTATTCGCTGTTTGTGCTTGAAGGTCATTTAAATAACCTGGGTTTAGAGTTGTGGATTTTGCTTTCCTACTTCATCCACCTCATAAACTGTTACTCAAAACAGCTGAGCCTCTCCTACTTGGTCTTTGGGTACCTAAATTTATATGTGAGGCTTCACAGTATGATGGAAGGCCCAAGAAATCAAGCTCTAATGTTGTGGGGGGTTGGGAGAAAGACTGTACTATTTGCACAATTAAGTAATGTTCCTTTGCATATCACAAGCATTTACTGTTTTATTTCTTGCCAAGGTTTACAGCCTGATTTCTGCAAGGGGCACAATAGGAAGTTGGCAGCGTTCTTAGTCATGGGAAAATGAAGCTCACTCAGCCAAGTACAGTAAGGCTTCCCACACAGCTAGAACAGTTGAATTGGCATTAATGTCCTTCTTAACATGAAAGCAATTTTCTGCTTTTTAAACAGCTTTATTTATTTATTTGTTCCTAATCTAGAAAGTCTAAAAAGACTTAAGTGTTCATGGTAAGAAATCCTGGTATATGGTTACTTCTGATGTCCTGCCTTGATTCCATCTTTCCTTTAAAAAATGTCATTAGCACTAAACTAGAAGAAAAAACTTTCAGTGGTGAAAATGTATTAGGGGATGCTACTCTCTGCCCTCTTCTGGGGGACCAGAAGAGCAGAAGAAAGGATGAATTTCTGTGATGTGAGCACTGTTCCAGCCTGAAACACATTTTGATCTTTCTTGCAGAGCTTTGTGAGCTTTGCAATTCATTCATAAACAAGGGCAGATTCTAAGGTACAGTTTTGCAGGTCAAAGTATACAGAACCTTCAACTAAATTCTAGGTGCTGACATCTTTCTCTGAGTGTCATTCGCTGTCGCCCCGCAAACAGTAGTACCACTAATTCAAGACATTTGGTGGTCAGGAAACGTGCTATTTCTATTACGGTACATAAATTTTCCCACTTGCCTTGGAAGGCTTAAAAATGTTTCAGGAAATAAATATTTTTTAGAATACAGTTGAGTTGGATAAAATTGCATGAGCTTCTGTCAGTCTCTACATAGAGATCGACAATAAAGATCAAAACATAGACTTCGTTGTTTGAAATGCATCATAGAATCATAGAATAGTTAGGATTGGAAAGGACCTCATCTAGTTCCAACCCCCCTGCCATGGGCAGGGAGACCTCCCACTAAACCATATCACCCAAGGCTATGTCCAACCTGGCCTTGAACACCGCTAGGGATGGAGCATTCACAACTTCCCTGGGCAACCCATTCCAGTGCCTCACCACCCTTACGGTGGTGAGTTTCTTCCTCATATCCAAACTAAACTTCCCCTGTTTAAGTTTGAACCCGTTACTTCTTGTCCTCTCACTACAGTCCCTAATGAAGAGTCCCTCCCCAGCATCCCTATAGGCCCCCTTCAGATGTTGGAACCTCTGCAACTAAGGCATAATGTTTTCATTTTTTGTAGGCTAGTGTAATAAAGGGTTTGCTTTGATTTTGATGCTGTACATTTAGAATACCAGAAATTCTTTTATTCAACTTAATGAGCTTAACTTGGTTTAAGAGGTGAAATACTACCAAACATGCCACGGTGGGAACTTTCCTTTGTTCTCCAAAGGACTGGGAGCCGCACTGCTCTGCGCCTCTCAACCCTGTCCAATGACTAACCACGCCACAGGCCCTGTATCTGTAAAAGCAATTACCACAAGCATCAAGTGAAACTTGATTAATGGTACTTTGACCTTTTGTTAAAGAAAAAAATGAAAAGCTTAACTGTTGATGACAGGAATGACCAACAAAAAATGATAGAGATTCTCTTCTTTGGTAGATATCAGTCATGTCTACATCATCAGTATTCAAACTCATCCTCCATTAATATACTGTTGTGAATTTGGCTGTTAAGTCCGTAAGTCATATAAAGAAAAGGAAATCACAGCATAGACATCAGATGTCTGAAATTTTATTCATATTATGACAAAATGACACTGGTGCTTTTAAACACTAAATGTATGGCTACTAAACCAGGAAGAGATTTCATTTGTTTAGAGTAGTTTATTAAAAGTAATGTTATTGAGCGTGCAAGTAGGCCATCTACGACATTTGCCTGTTCTGTATCTGTTTATGTATCATGAAAACTTGAAGTAAAACTTCTGCAAACTTTATTAGTGTCAGCGGTTTACCTGAAAAATGACTCATTATGACCTCAGAAGAGACTACAGGAGTATCCCTGAGTCGCTCAAGTAGCAGGGCTTGGTAAGAAAATTGCTTACTACTGAAATTGCAGCACGAAATGTTCTGTATATGGAAATGCACAATATACCTGCAAGCAGTAAGTTTTTAAGATGGAGTTCCCAGGCAGCAACATGGCACAATCTCAGCCATACACCAATTCCTGAAGCCATGCAAGAGACTAAAAACTGAAGAAATTGCCTATGTCAGTGCTGTGTGTCTGTGCTGCTGAGTTTTTCTCACACTTCTGTGTTTAAGCTAAGTAAAATTCTTTCCCTTGATTTGGTGTTTGAGATCCACTTCTGCTCCGCAGAGGTTTCTTTAACTGTGGGTCACCATGTTACGTTCCTAACCAATTAACAACTTGAATAATACCCATAATAAGGCTTTTAGAGTATAATTATTTAACAGCAAGCACTGATAGGAGGTCAAGTGGAAGGTTAAAACTGCTGCTGAAGGAAACACAGCTAACAGGAGTAGGTGAAAACTTCAGAGCTTCACTTTTGCCAATGTTGTGACAAACTGTCGGCTGGCCTAGGCTGTTCAACTTTAACTTGCACATTAATTTCAGCATAGTCAGTCCATTGTGACTTACATCTCTAAATGGGTTTTCTGTAGCTACTCTGCTTGCTTACACTAAATGAAATGACAGGTAGTCCACCCTCCCATAAAAATCTGGGGTGATTTTAAGCATCTCAGTATGAAGCACCTTTCACTGTTCTACATTCTGTGAGTCCTACAGGATCTTTAGGTTCCAGCTTCACCTCAGCCTCGGCGAGATGTTCCATTTGTGTTCTGACTGCAATTTTTGTGGAGTAAAAGCAGTGTCTATTTTCATTTACGTCAGTGTGTTGATGCTACGTATTGTTATAATCTATAAACTTAATCATATGAAAAGGAAGAGAAGGGAAGAATCTTTTGGATCCTGACAGTTCATTCGATTTTGGTGGAATTATGTCAGATTTATTTCAGGTTTGCTGTGAATGAATCTAGACTTCTTGGTGTGTGATTTATTCATTTGCATGTTGTCGAAGCAGACTGAAAACTATTGCTGGGACTTTTTAAGACATTAAGAGCAGTTGGGTTTTGCATTTCATTTCGTTCTTTTCTTAAAGGTGCTTGCAAGGAGGCCACTTTATAAACTTGGCTGATGAATTCCTGGTGTTTCATTTTGTTTTGTGCAGAAAAATAAGTATGTCCCTGCTGGTAGCTTATACAAACAGAAGATAATCAGACTTTCACTAACTAGCTCAGGTTGAAATGTGCTGCCTATCTTTTTGTTTTCCTTTTCCATATGTAATGCCTTGTTCTGCGTAGGCATTTTAATGTCTGTATTTTATTGTCTCCAGCACCAAAATAATTATATTTTAGACGTTTTTTTCTTGTCTTTGTGTATGTTGGTCAATATGGTACCTCTGGAAACCTTACATCAAATGCATGCAGGATCCTAAGAAGAATGGGTGACATCTGGCTTATCTGAAATCAGAAACATATTTGTGATTGCTTTCAGATAAGCCAGGAGAGCCAGTAGGCACAGGGAGTTAAGTAATACCTGCAGGGAGCTGGGGATTCTTCTCAAAGTTGTACATATAACTACCCTACTTTGTTCCCATTTGTTCTGTCATTCACAAAATGACAGAAGTTCATGGCACTTGTGGAACACAAAAGGAATTAAAGGACCTCTGTATCCATAGCCATTGCTCACTACAGGACTGAAGATGACACAACTGGATTAAAAAAAAACCCAACAAACAAAACCAAACCAACAAACAAAAAGAACCCCCAGACCCTCAAGATCAAGATGTTACTGGAGTATCTTAATCTAGAATGTGTAATTTGCTTGTAATTTGCCTATCTTGACTGACCACATGCAGACACTGTTACCAAAGTTTGGGAAAAGGTAGTAATAGTAGAGATAAGACCATGTGTTTTGACAAACAGTCAGAAGGTTTGGCACCAGAAAAAGGACATAATTTTTTTTCTGAGAAGAAATAAGCTACATGACTCTCCCTGCCACTACTTCTTTTTTATCGTTACACTTAGTATTGTAGTTCCAAGCATCCCAGTAATGACACAGAAATTAATTATATTAATTGCTCTACAACCTCATAATAAAAATTATGTCTTGACTTGAAGACTGAAGTCTACAAGTAGATTATTAGGAACAGGAGATTGTAGCAGAGAGGAGGAGGGAATGCTATGAGGTACCAACATAGCATTTTGGGGTAATGCTTTTTGTACACCAGCAAAATTACTGTGTTTTTTTTGTTTATTTTTGAGAAATATGGGCAAAAGGGAAATTCTGTGCAATGTGTAGAGGAAGATGAGTTCCTTGGAAGATGCTTCCAGGAATATTTGCTTGGAGAATGTGCCAAAGGAAGCCTAACTTCCAGATCTAATTAGGAGCTGGAAGGTAACCTCCTATTGATACATGCTAGGCTGATAAGTAACAAGAGGAGGGGTTGAGAACGGCTTTGAAAATAAAGACAAGCAGTTGATGCAGTGTAGAAGACAGAACAAATAGGATATTGCCTTCATGAAAGGCAGCCTGAACTCCAAGTTTTCAGAGACATTCAGGATTTGAAGAGGGCATGAATGGTTACACCAGTCAGGAAGCCAGCAATGGGTCAGTTTTGAGTCGAAAAGTTGTATTTTAGAGATGTTTTCAGGATAAAAAAAAGGCTGTGTAACAAGATTTGGTGACTTTGGAAGTGGTTCAAGATGAAGATGTGCATTATATAAATGCATGATTCCCTGAATGTGGCTGTGCCCACAGTAACCTGAGGCATTTGGGTCTTAGCTGTGAAAAGGTGAAAAATCTGCTTTTAAACTTGTTGATGCTGAGCTGCCAAATGCTTGTACACAGATGCCATTAAACTAGCTCAGATTTTCATTAGCCCAGAGGAGTCAGCTCTGCTGTAAAGGATGGACCAGTGCGTTGGCATGTGGAGATGATGGCGGAGTTTGTTTGCGAGTATATGTTTGAGGAGAAGAAAACAGGGTAAGACGAACATGGGTTTATGTGGGAATAGACAAAGAAAACTATAAAGGGTGAAGAGGGATTGATGGGAGAGGGAAAGGGAAAATCATATAGAACAGTGTCACAGGAGCCATAAGGCAGCATGCATTTTGAAAAAAGAACACATAGGTGTCCCACACAGAAGGGTTCTGGTTGTTTTGTCTTGCTGCCTTTGTTGGTTTCCTGTGGAAGAGTTGTAGAAATCTTGCACATAGGTGAGCGCAAAACCAAGAAGAACTTTAGGAAGTGAAACAAGTAAAATTTTAATTTATCCAGGTCTTGTTAATTCTGCAGTTACCAGCATTAGGAAAACTATGGAAGTAAGTACTGAAAGTATATATAAAATTGATGATTGACAGTTCTATTCAATTTAAAAAGTGGAACTTAAATAAGAGGATTTGTGTTTGCTTGTTTTAAATAAAACCAAAGCAGAATACCAAAGTAGGCAACAGCAGAATTAGGTATTCATTGCAATATAGGTTCATGATTTTAAATTAAAAAGTCTGGCATTGAATTCTTGTTAGTTTTCTATTAAATAATGTGTTAACAGTTTTGTGTCTTTAAGCCTGTATTTATAGCCTCATACTACATTATTTGAAGTTCCTGAGCATCTTAGCTCTGTTGCTATCAAATATTGTTGCTTATAGTTCAGAATTTAATTAGTGCATGGGCATGAAGAAGAGCCCATAGGTCAGATAATCGCTACGCTGATCAGTTAATTCAGAAGATAAAAATCTAAGTACTGAAGTGAAATAGTGAATAGTTTCCTTCTGACAATTTACAAGTGTGAATTATGGTCTTGCTACATTTGGCGTACTAGCTGTTTGTTAGCTTATCAGTAAGTCACCTTTTCATGGTGAATAGATCCTCAACATGTGTAATATATGGTTATAATTGTTACAAAGTTGTATCATAGAGCTGCACCAGCCAAAAAAATACCTCAGAAAAATAATATGAGTCTTCTACAGGTTGATTTGCAGCTTAGGGGAGACTTTCTGTAATCCTCAGCCTGTCCTCTTATGCTTGTACTTCTTCGGCAGTAAGTTTTGTCAAGCAGCAAAAGACACAGAGATGTTGTTGATTGTGGCTACAGGACAGCACAGCCTCTCCTGTCATTTTCTACAGGAACAGTAAATGGGAAAACACTTGATTTTTGTCTTAGTGATGGTTTTGTTATTAAAAATTAACTTGGATTCTGCTGAGAGTTTTCTAACCAGGGTTGCTAAGTTCTTTCTTTTTGATGTGTTTGTCTAACAAGAAATGCTGGAATTAAAGGCAGGAACAATATAAATAGCCAAGTAACAGCAATGTTACCCAAGTCTGGATTTACTGGAATACACCAGACTACTCTTTAGCTGGAGTTGTAGTCAAGTGTGAATCTGCTGTGAGACTTTGGACCTAGTATTTAATATATTACTCTTGACAATAAATGACTTCATGGATTCATTTGAAGAAAAATACTGTTCAAAGATGGAATAAAGTAGTGGTGAATCAGGCTTCTTATCCCTCCCAGTTATTATGCCAAAAGCAGGGTAGCAAATAAATACTGCTGCTGGTGAGCATTAAGTTTGCTTATTATAAATGCAGAGTCATGTACAAGTCTCCAGTGTGATTTCATCTGGGAACATTGCCATAAGGATTACAAACGGCTTTCAGCCAGAAAATTGGTGTGTATTGCTTTAAACTTCCGGTGGGGAGTTAGCAATTTATCCTTCAGATAATCATTTTGCGTGAAGCTGAACATCTTCCTGTAACTTTTTTGCTAAATGATAAACCAGCTCCTATGAATAATTTACTGCAACTGGCAGCCCACTTCAGCTCTAAAGTCTTTATCAAGTCTGGTGGCTTTTCAAAGTTTAATAATAAACTTGAAGTCAGACATCTCACTGCACTTAAAGTCAGTGGAATTTCAGTGTTAACTGCAATGGGAATCACAGTCTGACCTTTTAGGGCAGTCTTCTCATGAATAGAAACTCTGCATCACATCATGGTGAGGGCAAAGTCATGTGCTTGTGCCCAGATAAGCAGAGCTCATTACTTTCCTTTATACACTACAGCATCATAGGAGTTTGTGCAGATTTTATTTTGTGTAGATGTTTAAAATGTTTTCACTGGGCCAAAAGAATTGCCTGAACTACCTGTTCCTTCATTGCTGCCATGTCAGATTTAGGACGTGTTCTCTGCTTCACCACTGCAACATAGCACATAAGATGAGAGTATCCCACCCAAATTACTGTTCTACCCATGCAGAGAACCTGCATGGCAATTGCATCGGTAACTTTCTGGACAGAACAGCAGCACATTTCAGTCCACCAGGCTGACTGGCTGATCTGTATCAGGGAAGTCTCTCTCAAGCTTTTGATCTGCCTCATCTTGCGAGGCCGAGCCTCACTGCCATCTTGAAGGACTGAAGTGCTAACCAGGATTTTGTGAATTGTGCTTAGTGTGAATCTCCCATGTAAACAAAGGTAGCCAAATCTTGTCAGATTATCTCAACACCAGGAAAGAGATCATCTGCACGTATGTGCTAGACTCAGTGTGCACTGTCTCAGCTCTAACGTTTTATATATCACAAACTCTTTTTTTTTCCCCCGATTTTGCACATTCTTGTGCAGATCTGCTTTCTGCTGTGCTCACTTTCTGCCCCCGGCACTTGCATGTGCTGCTCACAGGTTTTTCACAGTGAGCACTAGGTTACTGTTAGCTTAGCAGAGGATGAACTCTTTGGCAGTCAGATGGCTGGCTGTGCAAGTGATACATCAAGATTACAGCTGAAAGCAGAATAACACTGGGTTTTGTCTTGGACAACTTCTTTTGCATCCCTTTAATCTGCTGTGAGCCCCAGGCTTCCAGAGGAAGTTTCTTGAGGGCACTGCTTTCAGTAAGGCAGGAAAAGCAGGTGGGCAGTGGCAGCCTCCAGAGCCAGCCAATCCACATGTGAACAGCCCTCAGTCACTCTCGAACAGCACCTGGTGGAGTGGCTGAAGGAGATGTGGAAGTGCTTACAGCTCAGGCCCCACATTGTCTCTGACACGTTGTGGGTCACTAATCCTGACTGCATTCTTAAGGAGTTTCTAAGTAATGCTGAATCCTCACAGTGTCACTTTATGAGAAGGTAAGTGCCTTCTTACTAACTGATTTCCTGAAGAAAGGTGCTCCCTTCCAGTTCCTCAGGAGACACAGCTGTACTGTTAGAGCTAAAGAAACAGATGGTGAAGTGCAGTGGGCTAGAACAGACTAATGAAATGTAAGGAGGCTTATTCTTTTACAGAGTAATGGAGTTACTTGTTTTGGTTTATTTAAATCACATGCTTTGGTACCAGCATCCAAGCAGGATTCTTTCTGTGGAAATTCAGTAGCTCTTCAAGGAGAATGTATGTGATGGTGATGGAAAAATGTGTGGTTGTGTTCTGCTGAGACTGCATCTTCAATGAAAGTGCAAAGAAGCTGTAAATCAGCATACAGCAACTGTCCTGACTTCAGTGGGACTCAGCAGATTTTTGCCTACTGAGTCTCCAGTCCCTTGAATAAGGACTGCTATGACATTTGCTGTGGTAGCAGAAAGGAAAGGTCCAAGATCTGAGGAAAATTTTCAAAGATACCCTAATGACTTAGTAGTCCACATTCAATAGTCCACATTCAGTCATTTTGACTTCTAAGACAGTACCTGGAGTGATTGTCCAAAAAACACTTTCCTAAATTACTGCAAAATTACTGTTAGTTGATGGTGATGTTGCAATCTGGTAGGAGCAAATGTGCTGGTAAAATGTGTTTTGCCTCTATCTTCTGAAGTGTTTTGAACAAAAGTGCCTCAGTTGTCCATTTTGTGCTGAAGTGGTCTGTAAAACAGCTAACATAGTTGTTGATCCTTGTTAAAAGCATCCTCTTGAAGAAGTACTGCTGTGGGCATTTATCTACTTAACAGCTTACTTAACTCACAATACAGAATGTTTTTTATAGGCTTACACATAAAAACATGAGCATGGTTTTAATGCATAAGGTCGTATTTTACGTGAAGGTCAATTTAAAATATGTTCAATAAAAAGTCAAATATAGAATCACAGAATCAACTAGGTTGGAAAAGACCTGTAAGATCATCGAGTTCAACAATTACCCCACAACTATCAAGACCACCACTAACCCATGCTACTGAGTGCCTCATCTATATGTGTTACTTAAGAAGTACATTATGAGATGATAATTCAGTTCATATAGCTGAGGTGGTTATCTCCTGCAGCCCATCCCAGACAGGTAATTTGTATAACACCTTTTAACTAAAAAAGAAACACAAAAATAACTAATCCGCATGGTCAGAGGGGAAAGGGAAAGAAATAAACTAGAGTAGTATTTTAGAGAATTAAAATAATCAAATAGAAACAGGAAAATATAATGTGAAACCAAGTAAAATATTTTTCTTAATATATGGAATTATTTAAAGGGAGGCTGTACCATGATTTTGTGTTTAATAGCTTTAAGTTCCAGACTAGGAAAGCATACTCAGTACTGTTAATAGTTAATTCTGTTAGACCAAATGGATGTCTTCCCTTCATCCTGACATAATTACTACTCTGCTCTCTCAGTGCAGGGACTGTTTCATTCTTGGGTTGGGGGAAAGGAGTGAGGGACTATCCATAGGTTTTAAGTAAAGTTTTCTGGACAAGTGCAACACTAACCTATGCCTTGCTGTTTGCTAGTGTGCTGCTCAAGTATACGTGCTTTTGATGTGATCCCCCTATTAGAAAAACACAGGAGTCAAATTAGCATGTTGTGCAGTGTTTTCAATTCTAAAGGAATATATGATGTTCTTGGATAAGATTTTAAAATATTTATAATAATGTTTAGAATAATTAAATTTATCCATATTACCAGATAAGCAATGCAACATCTTGAAAGAGCCTCGTTAGGTGGACTGTCGCCGTTCCACCGTCTGTTTCAGTTTGAGCTTATTTTTACATGCCAGTTAGGAGCTCAAAGGTGCCTTTTCCAGTACTAGGTGAGAGTACAAGATTTCACACTTCTTTTTCTAAACTGGTCCACACTGAGAAATGAAGTGACCTTAGCAGGTAGGATGAACTCCCTAAAGGTAAGCAACAATCTGCTAATTGAATCTGATAAGCATAATCACATTTGATTGTTTCATTTCTGTACTCTTTTGCCAACAAACAGAATTAAGTAATTCCCCCAGCCAGAACTGTTATTCTGCTTCTGCCCAGAAAAATGCTCAGGCTGAACCACTTCTGCTTTGACATCAAAAAAAGCTGGTGGAATTGGGTTTGCTTTATCCAGGAAGATGGAATGATTACCTAGAGCCTTCAGGCCACTCTGTGAAAAGCTGACGAGAGTGAGCTAATAAAAACAGCTCAGCCCTCAGGGTCTGCAGGTCCACCACTTTTTTGCACAAACAACCCCAAGCTATAGTCCGTCACTTCTCAGAGTTACAGCCAAGACTGCTTATTTGTTTTCCGTGACTGATGTGTATCTTTAAGAACACAAAAGGCAAAAAAAAAAACAACCAACCAAGCAAGCCCCTTAGGTTTCCTCCTACTGGTTTGTGTGGTGACAATGTGCTGAACAAATGGAATTAACAGATCACTTCCAATTAGTCAGAAATGCAAGTAACTGTCAATTTCCCTCTTATTTTCTAGTCGTAAGTTTAGCTAAGAGGAAAATTAACTGCAACAGAATGTTCACCTGTACAGTCAATGCATCCTAACAATCCCCTTTGGAGATTATCTTGATTTTACAGCTTTGCTATAGCACTACCTCAATCTCTCTCTAAAAAAGTATCTGGATAGATCTTTAATGTATCTAAAACAGGTACTGGCCGTCTGTCTAGAAAGCGCATTCCAATTGTTTATTGCTTTTCTAAAGCATCAGTTTTGTTTGCAGAATATTCATCATCTAACTTGTGGGTGGAGTCTGAGGTGTGGTGGTCTTAAGTCTTGCTGCAGTTCTTAACTTTTACTTCAATCCATAATAACCAATTGTTTTGGAAATGTGCTCTGCTAGGTACTTTTATTTACCCTTGTCTTCTCCTGTAGGGCATGGCTGAACTATTCTACTTTTCTCTATTCAGACTTTCAGCGATAAAATAATCTAGACTCACCTCTGTTCGGCCACCTCGGATTGCTGTTATTTCTGTGGGTTGAAAAGCATGAAACTTGATGAAGGGGGTCAAATGTTTGATTAGTCTAAACCACTAATGTCAACTTCTGTGCAGCTGTGTCAGTTTTTATCTGCTGTGGATCTTCCCTGGAAGTGTTACAGGAGAATGAACAGAGGACATAGTCTTACACAGAATCACCGTGATTTGTTTTGTTCTGTATTTAATCCCTGCATTGGCTGATTTCAGCATTCAAAGGTGGGATTATTTTGTTTTTCACATGAAGCTCCCAGATCTCTCCACAGTTCTGGTGTGTTGCTTCTCTGCCTTCTCTCCTTCTGCAATCAATATTTTCTCAGAGTTTTCACAAATAAAAATACACACTTATAAAATAAGCTCAACATCAACAATGAACAGATACCAGGAGACAGTACCATCAACCTCCAGGAACAGAAGAGTCTCCCAAATACACACAGCATAATTTCCAGCTCCCCTTTTGTTACAGACACACGGAATGGGTACAGTAAATGACAGGGACATTAATTTGGTGCTTCTGTCAGCTCTTGTCCGTTGTGACTCTGATACCACTGGAGTCAAAGCCTTACACCTAAAGTATGATGTTGCCATTTCATCTTTTCGTGGTCCTCCCAGGAGGAAGGTCTGACTGTAGCAAAGTAGTATTTGTGATGAGCAAACACAATCCTGGCATAGTCCTGTGTTACCTTTCTGGGTGTGTATGTAACATGTTATCTTCAAGAGGACATTATCGACTGTCTGGCAAGCTCACCTTCCTTCTCCTTCTTTTTCTTTCTTCTAGAGGAACCTCCCACATGTATTTGTAGCCAAATGGAGTAGAAAGAATTTGTGAACTATATGCCTTCAGCCCTAAGTGTACTGAGGCTTATGGCGACTAGAAATCCAGAGCAGCCATATCTGGTGCCTTTTTCCAGTCTCTTGTATCTGTGTGATTGACATACAAAATGTAAAATGAGAACAAATAACCCAAACCATGGCCATTTGGATTTCTCTCCTGCCTCATATCTGTCTGTCACCAGATGCTAATAACTTTTCCTTGTTTATACTGGATTCCAGTCAGCAGGTGCCTCAAATTTGGGGTTTAGCTTGATTATTTTTTTTTTTAATAAAACCTTCATTTCTCTTTCTGTCTGTCATATAAAAGATTGAGATCCGTCCTGATGAACTGCTGTGCTTCTGTTCTCTTTTCTTACCTCTCCAGTTAGGTATTTTCCTCAGATGAAGTAGTCTCAGCACAGTTGATGGCAATACTCAAACTATTCCCACTCCTGCTAGAAGTAGCAGAAAGGGTGTGTATCTTACTTTTTGAAGACACACAGTGGATGACCATAAGAAACAGAAGTGATAAGGCACATGATGAGACAGCAATGAGTTGTGTTTGTACATTTCCTATCATGTACCAACATTTGCTTGTTGGTACCAATTAACAACTGATTGTTAATTTAGAACAACTTTTAAATTGTTGTGCTGCTTTCTGCATTAAAGGAAATAATTTAAAGCCACCATGGGGTCAGCCTACTGCTATGCAGCATATTTATCATTGCCATTAGCTTTTTGGTGAAAGTGCTGCTTCTGTCTAGAGGCCACAAATCTTGTTTGTGCTTCCTGTTGCAGAATGTTTATTACACAAGCAATCAGCAGCTCCATGTGGGTGTTCTGAGTCCCACTATCGACGATGATGACAACAGATGCCTGGTGGATGTGAACAGCAGGCCCAGGCTCATTGAATGCAATTATGCCAAAGCCAAGAGAATGAAGCTTTACTGGCAGTTTACTCAGGTAATACTTACTCAGCAGACATTTCAGAAAGTTCTAAAGCTCTCTTTCTGTATCTGAAGGGTGAGTAATCTGTTTACTAACAGACTAGAACCAGATTTAGCCTTACTTTCTTTGCACAGAGACAGGAAGCTGTGTTTGCATTTGATCCCCACCTCAGGAGGTTATAAAATTTGTATTATATTTTCTGAGTTCATAGTGAATAATTTGTTTATAAGGCAGAGCACTGTTGCAGAATTCTGTCAATCAAAAGAAAAAACAAACAAACAAACAAAAAAGTTATTTTAAAACCAAATGCAAAATAACCTATTTAGAAACAACAAGCAGAAAGTTTACTGTTTGGTTGTTTATTTAAAAGTAGCAACTCAGAAAAGGGGGTGGTAGGTCACTGGTAGTAACAGCCTCATATTGAGCTACTATTGCATGTTCCTTACTTTAAAAAGCTAATGTGTTATGTGTGTGTGAAAGAGAGATATTGAGTGGCACAAGTAAATGCTGATAAGTGATTTCACACTCGTAAGAATGCTGGACACTGAGTCCAGGCCTGATGTCAGCACTTCTTTACTGATTGAGAAGTGCAAAGGAGAACTATAAAGAAGCCACAAAAGTTCTGGGGCTAGAAGACATGCTCTGATGCGGTGCTTATGGAGATCACGCTGTTTGGTTCAGCTAAGAGACAAGCAAGGTGACTCAAGGCATGTCAGTGTTTCCACAGAGGGATATAGGTTATCCTGAAGACAAAACAGGTTCCAGTGTTCAGAAGCTAAAGGTACTCGGATTTAGTCTCTCAAAGGAAGGAAAGATTTTTCAATTAAGACACTGGAAGTTAACCATGTCAGATACTGACATGTCAGTTGCTTTGGATAAATAAAATTACAGCACCTTCTACACCAAGTGCCTCATTTAGCTTCTGGGAAAAATTTAACAGCTAGTGCAAGTCTGACTGCTCACAGTTGCTCCTCGGCAGTTTTGAGCCTACAAATCTAGTTGTGTACTCCAGCCCATGGGCTGAGGCTCCCCATTAAGGTAACTTTATTCCTGCATTTAATTTTTCTGTAATATCCATGTGGGTTTGCAAATGCCTTTTCTGCCATCTTATTAGCTTCTTTTTCTGTGACTTCAACAGCCATGACAGCTATACTTTAGGACATTCGTAATACAGTTCAGCATCTATCTTAGTGCAGTCATTTGGACACTAATCAGTAAGGCATACTATTGATATAATTTGTATTTATACTTGAAGTAATCCAGATCTTTGTCTTTAGAGGGTAACTCTCAAGGGTTACTCCCTGTAACCCAATCCTTTGGTGGCAATCAGTGGTTTCTGCTCCAGGATACTGGTGTATTTTGTAATACTGATGATGTTAGATTTGGTTTAGGAGGCAGCAGTAGAATGCACTGATAATTTACCTATTCGAAGCTTCAAAAATGGTATTTAATTTATTAGGTTTATTTATTTTCTGTCTGTATTTCCATTCCATGTTCCAAATACAATCTCCTAGTGAAGCTACAGAGCTGTTAAACTAGACTCAATGGACAGTACGTCAGTCTTCTACAAAGAATCTTCCACCCAGGAGAAGTGAAAGCTAATTAGTTGTTTCCTTACAATAAATGAAAGAGACAAATGAAATAATTAAAAGCTTTCTGTTCAGAAAGAATTTTGTTAATGCCAATGCAATTAAAATGCGGTTATCACGCAACATACAGCATGGTACACAGCCCCTTGTGCATTCTGTAAGCTAGAAGAAAGCTATTGAAAGTAATCAAGGCTTGCCAGGATCAACTGATGAACTCCACTGGAAATGCTGCCATTAGTTTGGTGACAGTTTCTGTGAATAGCTGGAAGCTGTCTATCTGAAAGAGTCTTTTATGTTACTCTTTTAAAGCTCTGGTATTTCTTTTCCATAGTTTACAGTGAGCAGAACTCTTGAAAATAAGCAGGCCTGTAAGTATTGATGCTTATGTAGTTTTGAAGTTTGTGAAATATAAATTAAAATGTAGATGCTGGCCATAGCTTTTTATAGCACCTTCCTTTGGCTGCAAGTATGCTTTAACTTGTCTGGATTCTCTAGCCTTTCAACAAGACTTCTGATTATACAGATAATTAAAAATACAGCAGTGCAACTGGAGAATTGCCTCAGAAAGGGAATGGGAAACAGACTTACCAACCAGAGTACAGTAAACTAATTGAACTAGCTTTCCCTAGTTCGCACAGAAATCAGTGTTTGCCCTGCATTCCACACACGTTGAAATGTACTGAGAGAAAGTGGAAAATAGGGCTTAGCATCAGGTAGAGGGCAAGCCCTTGCTTCTGTAGATCTATTACAGAATTATTTAATTCTTAATTCTAATAAAATTCTTAAATTATTTAATTCTTAATTTGCATGTTTGTATGATCAGAAGTGTGTGTATGGGTATCAAACTTTATTTCTTTAAAAAAAAGTATCTTCTTCAGTTTTAGAATTTTAAATTACATGGCTACCTGTAACAGTGGCGGACAGCTGGAGTCAGGCACTCAGGTGTCCTCTGCTACCTTGTGAATGGAATAGTGATTTGATACACACTTTTATGGAAAGAACCATCACTGGTACCTCATTTTTCATTACACATCATGCTTGCTGACTGGACAGAGGCCTTGAGAGATGGTGGTATCTTTTGGTACACAACAAACCTGCATTGACCATTCAAAGTTTGTATGATGTGTCTGTATGATCAGGAGTTAGCTGAGCAAATTTCCAGGCTCTGCGGTTTTGTAAAGCTGCCAAATGTGATGAGACCAAATAAAATTTAGGCTTCAGTTACATGCTTCCTTCCAAGGCTTCTTCAAGAGATTATAACTATAATTATGGCAAATTATGTAAATTAGCCCTGAAAAGATTCCCATCAGCTGGGTAGTGTTCAAGAATGTTATTGTTCAGGTTGTTTGTCAAGTCTTCTCTTAGGGAAATGCTTATTTTGGGTATATTTTTAATGCTGAAAAGTCTTCTAGGTGTTTGACAGTTCATCTAGATCAGTCTTGTCTCACCACTTTTTCATTTAATCAGAACAAAATTAGACCTTATAGCAAAATCATAAGTGATCATGAGAAATGACACAAGGCAGAGAGGATAAAGACAAGAATTGCATAGAAGTAAAAGTCAGAATTTTACTAAAATATTAATTTAAACATGGTATCAAGGAAGCTGCTCTGGCATCATGAACTATGAGGTAAGTAAAACCTAACCTCAGTTGCCACTGAGTCCCCCTTATTAAGTACTAAACAATTAATCCTGCTCGCACCCT
The DNA here is from genome assembly GCA_024733675.1 of Psilopsiagon aymara. Lineage (NCBI taxonomy): Eukaryota > Metazoa > Chordata > Aves > Psittaciformes > Psittacidae > Psilopsiagon > Psilopsiagon aymara. Next base: position 22,366 of record JANRGW010031433.1, read on the forward strand.
GTGAGTGCTTTATGGCAAGGAGGAGGTGCACATGCAGCATGCTGGCAGATGCAGCCTGCTCCCCCACTCAACAGAGCATTTGCAGGAAGCACCAGGTCAGCAGCATTTGTGCATGGCAGTCACTGCCAGTGTGCTCAGTAAAGCTGCCATCCTCAGGCTGCCGCAGTGATTGTGTGCCATGTGCTGCTGAGTAACAAGGAAGGCTCTGAAACGTAGGAGATGGAGGCCAGTGCATCTGGACACAAAACTCCTTGGGACATTTTTCAGTAGACACTATGGCCAAACCCATGCTCTTCTGAACTATCTGGTACTGTTAAGTTTGTTCTGTGTACTAAAAAATGGAACATTCTAAATGCTTCAGTCAGGTTTTTTGGAGGGGGTGTATTGGTTTGGTATTATAAGAAGTTTCTTAGTCTCCAGTCTGATTACTCAGGTTTCTTGCTGATAGAAAGGCAGGCATGACACAATGCCTGACCTATGAGTGAAACTCATGTCTACATGCATGACCCAGGTGGCAGAGATCATCTAGAGAATACTTTATGGATCATTAGGACTCCTTCCACAGCATGAAAAAAGCAAAAGGATGATGCTTTTCTGTAATTACTCTTTACCTTGAGGTGTGTTCATGTTTATATACGAATATGGGTGTGACTCTTTCTTATGATTTTAACCAGACTAGTCACACTGTCACTGCTGTTGTGAGAAACATAACAGGTGAGGGCTCAGTGAAAAAAGAGGTATAAGAAAGGACATGAGGCAGAGCTAAAAACTGAAGAGATTAATCCTTTCAAGGCTGTTCCATGTTGAATTCTTTTCAATACAGCAAGCTGTGTTAATTTATGAGATTAAAATTCCAGTGTGGATGCCATAGAAAGATAAGAGTATGCATGTGTAGGAATAGACAGCCCTCATGGGAGGGAGGGGCCATGCAAAGCCTGGGCTCAAGCACTGCTGTGTACCCTTATCCACTGGCACTTGCATCTGCCTGCAATGCTAACATAGCTTTTGCATGCTACACAGAACTGTGATTCTAGTTAGTGCTGGAGGTTTCCACAGAAATCTTCCATTGGGTGATTTATGCTTTCCGGAGATTCTGTATATAAAAATTTGTTGCTGACAACTGTACTTACCATATGTATAATTTCCCAAATGTCATAGTAGGAATTGCTTTGGAAGGAGAAGGAAAGACAGACAAGAGCAAATGAGATGAGCAAATTAATTACTCAGTTACAGTATTTCACAGACAAACGTAATGATTCAGATCTCATTCAAATAGGTATTAGTTAATAGACAGATTAAGTAGTCTATGTAGCTATGTAAAGAAAGAATAGACCTTAAAATTACTGGAAGTATTTATATCTTATTCTTCCCACATATTCTGGCCTTTGCCAGACAATCATCCTGAATTATTCTTCCCTGCCTTTATTTTACAAAGTCAAAGGATGTGCAGTACTACTGCTAGCCAGACCACAGCCACACCCCAAACAAAGTAAGCACCTGCACAGTGCAGACTGCATGGCAGGATTAAACTGGACGCCTGTGAAGCAAGCAAAGAGTCTCTGTACCAATTTCATATGCACCCTTGCAGAGCATACTTTCCATAGAAGTAGAGGCTAACACCATTAGACAGCAGTTTCCTTCTAATGTCCACTCCCAGTTCTCAGCCCATACATTAGCCAAGGACATCGATGTACAGGAGGGATTAATTTTAGTAGAGCTATATGTCTAAGGGAACAATGGTTCCCATGAACTTCTTCAGATTCTTCCATTATGAGAGCCACAGGGTTAAAAACCGGCATCATTAATTTATCAGGAATTTGAATTTATGATGTATTTTTAACCCTAAAGGACACAAATACACTCAGTATGTATTTGCAATAGAAGACACGCTGTACTGCCACACAGCTATATAATTACGCAGTGGTTGTCTGCCTGGCAGCTCAGTACGGTAAGCGATTCTGATCCTGTTAAAAGAAACAGAGATTTTGATCCTGCAGGAGAAACATAAAACCAGAGCCTAATTATTCAATTAATTGAGCCAACAGACTAGGTTAAGCCACATATTTTTACTGAGGTTATCTGATTTTTAAATAAATGCCGTTGACAAGTATAAAGTTTTAAGCCTTGAGCACAAAAGAACACTTCTGTGAGTCCCAGGGGCCCCCATGCAGTGTTGGTGTATGGGTCCAGTATATCAGCAGCAGTTTTTTCTACACCTTGCAGGTCTTTACCCGTCTTTGAGCAAATATTGCCCTAACGTGCCAGTGTTTAATATTTTAACTAACTGGGTAATTGCACAAAGTGTTATAGCTGGAGGACAAGCAACCTGAATCATTGTTCTGCTTGGACATGAGAAAGTGATACTTAGTGTTTTGATTTTTGATTTGCACTAGTAAATTTGTCCTTAATTCATGTGCAACTTAACTAGTATTCCTTTCGTATTGAACACTCTTTACAAGCAGGTGTATTAAAGATTTTTTGTACTCTGTGAACAATGTCTTACTATAAGCCTACAAACTCTTTAGTCCCATTAATGCAGAATGGGATTGTTTTGAAGTACAAAAATCTGAAAGCATTATCATTCTCCATTTTGAATACATGACTTCAACTTAAATATGAAATTGTATATGCAAAATAAGTGCAGAAGAAAATAGTAAATACAAATATTATTATAATGTGTTTTAACAGCTGGTGTTAAATTTGCTTTCAGTTATTGCTGTAGGTTAGTAGTAACCAAAATTTCCTCAAAAAGTTCAGTGTTCTATTTGGAGTAGTTTTCTAGTTGCAAGTTTTAATCTTCACAAATTAGGTGTAGAACTTGTCAGCTGGAAAGTTTGTATGTGAATACAGCAGTAAAATAAGCTTTTAATGGGTGCATTTCAAGTCTTTCCCAGCATATCGCATTATGCAGTATATATTCTCCTGAGGACTACATTTAAAATCCAAAGACACTTGTGCTGGATTAATTTAGAAGCAAGTTAACAGATACCCATGTTTTTTTCTTTCAAAACAGATACCTTATTTGCATATTTTAGCTTATAATTTTAAACACCACGTTTATTTTCAAAGAAATTATTTGTTCTAGTTCCACCTGATTTTTCCAAATTGCAGATGTCCAGACAGGCTCCATCCAAAAATCACAGATGACAGCTGCCACTGACAAGGTACTGCATGGCATTATAATGACATGTATGCAAAAGAATGGCCAAATCCAGAATGTTTTGTACAATTTGACCAATAATCAACACTTCCCAAATAAAGGGGCTTGGTTTTGGGAGATCTGAGCTCTGTTCTTAGTCCTTCATTTACATTACTGGACCAATCACTTCTTGGGTTCTGCACTCCTCAGCTGCAAGACAGATGGAATTATTTTTATCTTTAGCAAACATAATATTATTTCTAATTTCCCAGGTGAAAACAAAACTCAGTCCTGATCAAGTCAGTACAAGTTGCATCTGTAATTCCAGCGGAAACAAGAACATGTGTGTAAGCAAGTTTTGGCTACCAAATAACACCCTACAAACCAAGATGCAAATGCTTGAGAAAAATGTTTGCTTGGAAGGCAATTAAATCAGGATGCCATAATTTATATATATGATGAGAAAATAGTTTGTTACTTAGTGAGGTGATTAGGCCATCAGGTTTGGTATCCTGAACCTGACAGAGACAATATGCAGTATAACAGACAAAAAATAGGTAATTTCCATTGTCTGTGTAAACTGTGCAAGGTTTGTGCGCAGCTGTGAGGAGATTGCTTTCCCAATATCAGTTATCATCACTAACAGATTTGTGTGGTTACTAGAGAAAAAGCCATTTTAAATAGCTAGATACTCTGAGCAGAGTCCCAAAGAGCCCAGCCTAAATTCCCATGTTAGAATATGCAAATCGATTGCAATACTAGTGCAAATTCATTTCTAAATTTCCTTCAGCTGGCACTCAATTTATTTCTTCGTCTCTAGAGATTGGTTTAATCATAAGCATATAATGACAATGCAAAGAGTTCAGTTTCTGGGTTAAAATTAGTTAGGAAGCCTTCATGTTGAGCACTCAGATTAGAAAAACCTAGACTAATTGAATAACACCACACACACAAGAAGTAAAACTGTCATTCAATATTTTTGTTTTCCAAAGGAGTTACATTTTAGTAAGATTTAAGCCTCACACAGAAAAAGGAATGCATATTTTCTCTCATCTAAACCCCATAAATCTTTGAGAATCTGTTAGGATGTCTGCAGGAAATGTCTCATCTTTTCTAGAGAAAATATAAAATCTCGGGGTTTCTAATTATGCTGAAAGGAGGTTCTTATTTGGTTGGCTGAAGATGAATAACTAGGTATCCCCTCTGCTAAGGTTGGTAAGTAATAATGTGAACTTTTCTTCTTTGCATTAGTTTTCTAGATATGCTATGTTAGAACAGTATTTTCATCCATAAGGAGAAAAAAGATTAAAGAATAAGGCAGTAAGGTATTCCTAGGCATGGCCTCCAGGTGCATGCTGTGAACAGATTTTCATTAGCAAGCTAATACTGCTCCTTGTGCACACTCAAAAATGGCAAGACATGTTAACAAGACTTTCACACAGAGAAACAATGTGGAACGAGCCTTAGAAAGCAACATATTTGGGCCAGTTCTGTTTAATGTCTTTACCCAGGCTGCCCAGGGAAGTGGCTGAGTCACCGTCCCTGGAGGTACTGAAAAGATCTGGTGTAGATGGCACTTAGGAACATGGTTTAGTGGTGGACTTGTGAGTATTAGGTTAACAGTTGGACTCTGATCTTAAGGGTCTTTTTCAACCTAAACAATTCTGTGATTCTGTATACAGAAGTGATGCTTGCTTCAAAACCAATCAAAAAGATGAAACCTAGGAATACACAATTTGCTACATCACAGAACAGAAAATTAATTAACTAGATTAATTACCTTATCTAGAAGACTGTCTCAGGCAATGGTCAGCGCTTGCTGCTTCACAGAAATGAGCTCTATTCTGAGCCAGCAGTTAACTATAGCACCAGGAAGATTCCCTTCTTGACTGCTGATGCTTTCTCTTCACGGAGGCCAACATATGATTTATCTGAATTATCATCTTGGCATGCCTATAAAAAGTTATTTCATCAGTGCTCTTAGAATTAACTCAGACCCCTAAAAACATCTAGTCAGTCACTGAACATTGATGCCTGTGTCCATTAATTCAACAGGTTTCGTATATCCACATAAATCACAGTTATAACAAATTTCTAACTCTAACAATCCTTTTTTTCCATAGAAGGTTCATCACCTTCACGCTGGCATTCGCAGCTATTCATACTTTTAACCACTGAAGTCGGATCCCACTGATTTTCGTTTACATCCTAAGCAAAGTCCTCATTTTATTTCATTTTGGTGTACTTTGTAATTCTCCCCATCTGAATATTTCATCACACTTTAAAGCATCTTTGTTGCCTTTCCCTGTCTTCTACTTTAGACGTCTTGAATCAAGCATAGATCAAAGCAGATAAATCAAGCCTGACTTGTCTGCAGAAGTCATTTATATATAACGTCAGGAACAAAGAGGAAAAGGTAACTTCTCTGAGCTTTTCACAAAATGTATTTCTAAAACATGCAAATAAAGCCAATAGATCCAGCACACCCATCTGTTTCCTAGTTATATCACAATATTCTTTCTCTATGGAGGCAGCTACTGTATGGCACAGTCTATGAAAAGAAAGATTGACTTAGGGGAAAAAAAAGTAGAATAAAATTACCCTGCAGAAGACAGTGGTGCAGAACATTAACTCTGGATTCTTTTTTATTGGCCAGGTAACTTACATAGAATAGAGACACATCTTAAGTTCTAATTCAGGACTTTAGAGCATTCACAACTAGTTAGAGCACCTAGTAGCCAGCTACAACTCAGTACAATAGGTTCTGCATTTAGTTTTCTATTTGGTTGGTTTTTTTTTGGGGGGGGGGGGGGTCACTAAGTAGGACAGTAAATAGTAAATGGCAACAGTGGGATTCAGGAGATGCACTTAACTAACAGCATCCCCTTCAACAGGAGAGAGAAAAATCAGAAAATGTCAACCTGTAAATCACCTCTCACCAGCAAGTGCTTCTGGAGCTTACTCTTTTATGAGTGTCAGTTCTCAAGCAGGCATTCAGTCTATTTCTAAATGAACTGGCCTTTTAGCTTGTTACTCAGGACAGCGGCTGTAGTCAGAAAAGCTTTGCGCATCATTATTGACTGCTTAGCATAAAGCTAGTTTTTCTGTTTCTACAAAGGACTTACTAGGTAATCCTAGTTACCAGAAGAGCAACATAATAGTGTTCAATAACTAATTTAAAAAGTCATATTGCAAACCTAGAATATTTGTTTCTGCAGATGCTCTTCTACTATGTCAGAATGATTTCCTGGACACAGTAATGATTCATGTTTACTTCCTGAAAAATCCCTAATGATCCTCCTCATCTGGCTACTGTATTCTGCTCTAGAGCCTCCTTCATTTTCCTTAGTTTCGTCACCATCCTCTATAGTAAACTGCAATTCCAGGTATCATATCCTAAAGAGCTTCTCTGTATTTCAGCAAAGGCTTGAATTTATTTCTTTGCAACGTATTATTTTTTAATCTTTTTATTTTTAATTTTTTTGCTCTTGCTATTAACAGTGTGACTTTGTAATCTTTTGTAAATCTGTGACAAAATTTTATCTATATGTGGCAAATATTACTGATAGATATAAACCCGTACATTCCATTTCTGATTTTTATGCTGTTTCTCTGTAATTTGCTTTCTCCTCCAATTGCATTCTCTTTATGAAACTGCATTTCCTTTTGCCAGGAAATTGTTTTTATTTAAATACTGTAATTAACAGCATTGTGTATTTCCTGAAGTTGTAAATATTACACCTTTGGAGGGCTCTGCTCATAACCTAGACTGTTCTACATTCAAGTAGCCAATCTAGGTTAAACAAAAAAAAAGATTGCAGAGTCCACTGGTTACTAAAACCTAGTTTGGACATACAGATAAGGCTGCATCATTTGATTTGTCACAGCTGCAATATTAAAAATTTATTACAGCAGTATCAAAATTTAGCATCTATAATGGGGCTATGGAACTGATGGACAGGGGTAGAGCAGTTGATGTCATCTACCTGGACTTGTGCAAAGCGTTCAACACT